>QRFJ01004936.1:0-39355 GCA_006176705.1 Cocos nucifera | reverse complement strand
AAATATCAAGTCACGAAATGACTTTTTAAGGCTAAGATGCGTGATGGACAGTCAGTCCAAGATCACTGTCTGATGATGATCAAGGACTTGAAAGAGCTTGAGAAGCTCAGGTGTGAAGTTAGACTTGGATCTGCAGAATGATATTATTCTGCAATCCTTGACTGATGCATATGGGCAATTCATCATGAATTACCACATGCATAAACTTCAAAATTTCTTGGCCGAATTAATGAATATGCTAGGTTACTGCTGAGCTTTCTATGAAAGATTCTAAAGGCTCAGTTCTTGCTATGGAATAGGACTTCTTCCAAAAGAAAGTCTTATGGAAAGAAAAAGAAGTCTGCATGAAAAAGCAGAAGGTGGAAGGAGGAAAGAAGAAGAAAGGCAGAGCCGAAGAAGAAAGGTCCGATGTCAAAGAAAAGTATTTTCCATTGCAAAAGCGATAGGCCACTTGAAGTGAAACTGCCCTACTTACCTGGCCACCCTGAAGAACAAGAAGGAAGGTCCTTCTGGAGGTATGCTCATTATTGAGTCTAACCTTACGGTTTCTTCTGCATCCAGTTGGGTGCTTGACTCTGGTTCTAGTGCTCATCTGTGCACTTCCATGCAGGGTCTTGAGGATAGCAGGAGGCTGAGGGATGGAGACATGATCCTACGCATCGGTAATGGAGCAAGAGTTGCTACAGTGGCCGTGGGAACATACCCTCTTCAATTACCATCTGGTTTAGACTTAGTTTTGAAAGACTGTTATTATGTGCCTGCAGCTAGTAGAAATTTGATTTCTATTTCATGCTTAGCACAAGAAGGCTATGTGATTACCTTCTTTAAGGACCATTGTAACATTCTTTATGAAAGAAATAAAATTGCAAATGGTTTTCTTATTAACGATCTTTATCAGCTACATATTGATGTATCTATTCTAACTATCGAGCAAAATGTGAATGCCAAAGATCAAAATGACCTAGGGATAGTCCAAATGATAGGTATCTATGGCACCTAAGATTAGGTCATATAGCAGAAGATA
This sequence comes from Cocos nucifera, assembly GCA_006176705.1. NCBI lineage: Eukaryota > Viridiplantae > Streptophyta > Magnoliopsida > Arecales > Arecaceae > Cocos > Cocos nucifera. The sequence goes on along the minus strand of QRFJ01004936.1, from coordinate 38,331 downwards.
GGATCAACAAATTGGAGAAAATCGGGCTATTGAGTCCGTTGACTTTCGAGTCATATCCAATTTATGAATCATTCTTCATGGCAAAATGACTAAGCTTCCTTTTGTAGGACATGGGGAAAGGGCCACGGAACTACTTGCCCTAGTACATACTGATGTATGTGGCCTATTTGATGTGCTGGTTAGAGGCAACTTTGACTACTTCATAATCTTTACTGATGATTTATCTCGGTATTGGTTTGTGTATCTTATGAGACACAAGTCCGAAGCCTTTGAAAAGTTTAAGGAATTTAGATATGAAGTTGAAAAGCAAATTGAAAAGTCCATTAAGATTCTTCGATCAGATCGAGGAGGTGAATATCTTAGTCTGAAATTCCTGGACTATCTCAAGCAAAATAGTATAGTCTCTCAATGGACTCCACTGGAAACATCTCAACTCAGTGGAGTTTTAGAATGGAGGAACTGAACCCTATTAGATATGGTCCGATCCATGATAAGCTTCACAGACCTCCCCAATTTTTTTTGGAGACATAGTCTATCAACTGCTATATATTTATTGAATAGGCTCTAAAACCATTCCTACCACACCGTATAAGATATGGCATGGTAAGAAATCAAGTCTGAGTCATCTCAAAATTTGGGATTGTTTGGCTCATGTCAAAAGACAACAAGCGAACAAGTAAGACTATAGGTCCTTTAGAGCTCGATTCATAGGATATCCTAAAGAGTCATTAAGATATTATTTCTACATTCCAGAAGACCATAATGTGATTATGAGTCGGCATGCCATCTTTCTTAAAAAATAGTTTATTCAAGATAGCGTAGCATTGGAAAGCAGATCAAGCTCGAGGAGAAAGTCTCACAAGTAGCAACGAGCTAAGGACCCTATGGAACCAAATCAGGTTGAGCCAATACAGAACACTACCTCCTCCACCTCATAGATCGAAAAGGATTTTTCCATCCTTCCCTGAGAAGATACTTAGGTATTATTTCAGAGAAAGTAGAGAAAATGTTCCTCGTAGGTAATGGTGGTTCATGGTGATGATCCCAAAACCTATGATACGAGGTGATATCAGAATATCGACTCCGAGAAATGGCTAGAGGCAATGCAGTCAGAAATTGACTCGATGCACTCAAACCAAGTCTGGACCTTGGTAGATCCACCAGAAGGTATAGTACCTATTGGGTGTAAATGGATCTTCAAGAGAAAGATTGGTGCAGATGAAAATGTGGAGACATTCAAAGGCTAGACTAGTGGCAAAAGGTTATAGTCAACGTGCGAAGGCATTGACTATCAGGATACCTTTTCGCCAGTAGGCTATGCTAAAATCCATCCGCACATTGCTTGCTATTGCAGCCTATTTTGATTATGAAATATGGCAAATGAATGTGAAAATGGCATTCTTAAATGGATATCTTGAGGAAGATATCTATATGGAACAGCCGCTAGGTTTCACATCCAGTGATACTGATCACAAGGTTTGCAAGCTGCAAAGGTCCATATATGGACTTAAGCAAGCATCTCGGAGCTGGAACACTCATTTCAATGATGTGATCAAAATATTTGGTTTCATCAAAAATGAAGAGAAACCATGTGTTTTCAAAAAGATCAGTGGGAGCGCTGTTGTCTTCCTCGTATTGTACGTGGATGACATCCTCCTTATTGGGAATGATATTCCCATGTTGACAATAGTCAAAATATGGTTGTCCAAGGAATTCTCCATGAAAGACCTAGGTGAAGCATCCTTTATTCTAGGAATTAAGGTCTATAGAGATAGACCGAATAGGATGCTAGGACTTTCACAGAAGATGTACATAGAGGAAGTACTAAAGAGGTTTAGTATGGAAAACTCTAAGAGGGGATTAATACCCTTCAGACATGGTATTCATCTTTCCAAGAAGATGTGTCCCTAGCACACCTGAGGAAATAGAACACATGAGCAAGATCCCTTATGCTTCAGCAATAGGGAGCCTCATGTATGCCATGCTATGTACACGACCTGATATAGCCCATGCTGTGAGTGTCACAAGCAGATATCAGTCAAATCCAGGTGAAGAACACTGGACTTCTATGAAATGTATCCTTAAGTACTTGAGAAGAACTAAGGATATGATGTTGGTCTTTGGTAATGGAGAACTCCAAGTCCAGGGGTATACAGACTCAGATTTTATGTTCAATATAGATGGTCGAAAGTTGACATCTGGAAGTCTGCTTATATGTAATGGTGGTGCTGTCAGTTGGAAGAGTTCCAAGCAGACAGTGATAGCATATTCCACCATGAAAGTAGAGTACATCATTGCATCAAAAGCTATGAAGGAGGTATTTTAGTACAAGAAATTTGCCACAGAGATCGGAGTGATGCCATCGGATGCCATTTCTCTGTACTGCGACAATAATGTGCCATAGCCCTTGTTAAGAAGCCAAGGTCTCATCAAAAATCCAAGCACATCAAGTAGCGATACCACCTCATCTATGATTACCTTGAGAAAGGTTACATCGAGGTCAAGAGCAGACAATGAGGCATACCCACTTACAAAGTCATTGGGCTAGGAGAAGATCAAAAACCACCTTGAGAAGATGGGACGTAGATTTGTAGCCAATTGGCTTTAGGTCAAGTGGGAGTTTGTTAGATATATGTGCCCTAGAAGCCAGATTGGCTGACACTTGTAATACACTTATAAGGATAAAATTATAATTTTATCTATAAATAATAAAATGGATTATTTTCTATCACAGTGTATATTTGAAAGTGTCTGTGATACATCCCTTGAGTTAATGGTAATGATAGTTCATATTTTTAAGAGTTAGAAATTTAAGACATGAATTTTCAATATTAACTCATAAAATGCTTCCGACCATAGGATCATCATGAGGATGGTGATTGATCTGGAAGGTTGGTGTACGATCGCTTTTTTTGAATAGATGAGTCTTGAGTCTATGGTGTAGAGACACCGGAGTGAGAGTACAGGTACTCGTTAAAGAATGAGGGCGCTGAGCGTGACCACCTCGAGCAGTCATAAGAAAGTCTACCTTCTCATCGATGATTGGCTTGAAGCTGTAGTGGTGTATCTAGTTCTTTGATCTAAAGTGCATCAGCAGTTCACCTTGAGGGTGTTATAGTTTGACTACACCATAACTCAGTCTCCTAGCCATTCGAAATTCTGAGGTGTATGTTGGCTATAGCATGTTCATTGTAGGAATTGGATTGCACCAATAGAGGATCTATCTACCTCGGTAGATGAGGAGCAGCCCTATGATGATCATGAGAATCAAGTCCATAAGCCCATGGCCATGGCAGAGTGAAATAATAGAAAGAGTTTCTATTAGGGTTTCCACATTGGACTTGAATTGAATGACTAATTCATATGATGGAAATTAGGGTTTGACGAGATCACCTTAACCCTAATCCGATTGGGACTCAAGATAGAGAAACTTAATCACACAGGTAACTGCTCCAAGAGGTTCATTTTTAATTCTGATGGATTGCCACCATATGCTGCTAGGTGTCACTGATGGATTTTGGGAGCAATTAGAATGATCTGGATGATCGATCATACTAATTATCTGAATCAGAAAAGTTCTGATCCATCGAAAGGTGTTTTGATGATGTCAATGTTAGAGATCATGACATATCCCATGACCATACGAAACTAAACCTAACTGAGTCACACAAACAAGAATTTGGATTTGGATATCATTAATTTGACTAACCCAGTTCAATTGATTTGAATAAGATTCAATTAGGTTCAAGAAAATCGTGCTAGCACATGATTGAGCCTAATGTTCTCCTTCAACAATCATTAAAAGTTATCTTGACTGAGCCAAATATATTTGGGCTCACTCAGGAACCTTTACTTGATCTGACTGAAGCTTGTCTAGGTCAAAAAAGGGTTGTCTTAATTTATGAGATAAATTTGAGACAACACCTGCCATTTTTCATCACCTGCTAAATCTTGTCTTTTGACTTTGATCAAACGTTGACCTTTGATACTTAGACATCTACCCATGTGTCATCCACGCATAGGAGAGTACCTAGGGACTTATCCTCCTACTAAAAGGTAGACAGGAAGGGGGCACACACCTAGGGAGGCATGTGCCCCATGAGGATAAAAGATGGAGTGCCATACAGATGGGACACCAGATTGTTTCAGGGAATTAAATTATGTGGCGTCAAGAAGTCTTGTTTGACCCAGTCTTGGCACCACCTAAGGAGGGTTTTGAGGGTCACTTATCTAATTGGATCAGATGATGTCATCCCACCAATCAGATTTAGATCTGATTGCACAAAGGGCCATGATTGGCCAGGATGATGTGGCAATGCATGGCGTAGTAGGGTCTATATAAATCCTATTTGCGCCTAGAATTTAATTCTTCTACCTTTAGCCCACACCACATAGCCCCTCTCCCTCCTTCTCCATGCCACCCTCTGGTCTTCTCTCTCCTCTCCATGTCTATGGGCTTTTGGGCATGAACAAGGTGTGATCCAAGCAAGTGAAAGGCACTAGGAAAGGAAGAAGGCAGCACTGCTGCAAGGGACAATGACTGTTTTTCAAAAGTAGTTTTGAAGACCTTCAAGATCAGATCTAGATCTGATTTTTGAAGGATTGATTGAGAAGAAGAAGATCTTCAGATCCTGCCCGAGTAGATACCGGTAAAGGCCAGGCACTTACGTGGCTACATCCAGAACCTCAGACAAACATCGGGATCATCATAGGGTAATTAGATTATCCAAAATAAAGGTATAATTAAATTAGATTTAATTTTAATTTTAATTTTTATTATTAGATTAATAAGATTAGATCTGAGGAGTCTCAGATTTGATTAGGATCTTAAAGAAAAAAATTTTAAAATATTCCTCCTGATCCAATCAGATCTGAACGAACCTAATCCAAAAAATATGTTTTCTCTTCAGTCCGATCATAAGAACAAAGTAGGATTTAAAGGCTCTCTCCTTCCGTTTGATGGGATGTCTTTATGGCATGTAGGGGTGTTGCACATTCGTCCTTAATTAGAAATCAAAATTTATTTTTCTATAAAATCTTAGATCCTGAAACCCCAGGATTTTGATACATATTTATGTTATGAACCCAAACTTAATTAAGAGTTAAGATTATAAAATTAATTGATCTAAAAATTATAAATTTCAGATCTACGATACCTTCATAAAATTGGGTTCGAGCTTGGGTAGGTCAATTAGATCAGCGGTTGATCAAATTGAATCAAGATTTGGTTAAGCGGGATTAAGAATACTTAGAATTGACCAGCCTAATAGGATTAAGTCTAGGTCAAGGTCAACTCATAATAATATGTGGTTAATCAAGTCAAGATCTAATTTGGCTTCATAGCTCGAGCCTAAATTATAGGCTAACTCGATTGGTTCTGATTTGATAGTTTGGTGTTTAAGGTAAGTCTGACAAATATGATCGATTGATTTTTAATTAGGAGCTACTCGATCTGAATGCATTCTTATTGAGTTAATGGCATTCCATTCCATCGATCTCACTTACCTAGCCATTTGGGTCGATCCAGTTCTGATTAGAGGTGGCCAACAATTCGAGCTAACCCATGCCACTAGGTTACTCATAATCATTACGACTAAATCAAGTCAAGTTTAAAGAGGCCAAAATTAAATCTTTTTAAGAAAATATTAAGTCATAGATCTTCCACCATTATAGATGTGCGGGCTCTTTTCGGGGTTGATTATTCTCGGTTGGTTATAGTGGTTCAATTACATCGAAAAGATGCAACCATGTCTATTAGGCATTAGATATTATGGATTTGAGGATGGGTTGGGCTCAATATTTTGGATATGGTGAGAGATCCAATCAAAAATCTAATTCATGCAAATGGTGGGTCTGACTTAACTAGGGAGTGAAACAATATTCTGAGCATGGTGAGCTTCATGAATTAGAGATCAGGCTTGGGTACACCATGATTAGAGAATTACTAGACAAGAGTTGTCCACTCATCAGTTGATCCATCACCAATAACTATTAGGTGAGGTGGTGAGCCAATCGGTAGGACCGCACCACCTGCCAGAAATCAATTGATCATAGAGATTTTTGCATCTCTGCCAAGAGAGTGTAGGGATTCAAAAAAATAGTGGAAGCTTAATTTATTTAAAATAAAATTTTTAAATAAATTGGTTAAGTCTAATTACAAAATCTGACTAAAAATTTTAACTTTCTATAGAAAAATGTCTGTGTCCAACCCACTAACCCATATTCTGGACACCCATAGACTGACAGGATCCAATTACAAGGATTGGCTCTAGAACTACAAAATTATTTTATGTTTTGAAAAGCTAACTCATGTATTAGACCAGGAATTCTCCACCTTACTTGCCCATCCATCCACCAAATAGAGAGCATTTCTAGAAAATTGGATGGATGAAGACAATAAAGCTAGATACTACATGTTGGGCTTGATGTCTGATGAGCTTCAGCACCAACATGAGGACATCAAGATTGCATGCCAAATGTTGGCTCACTTATAAGAGTTGTTTAGTGAGGAGAGTCGCACAGTCAAGTATCAAGTCACTAGAAGACTTTCTAAGGCTCAAATGCATGATGGGCAATCAATCCAAGATCATTGTCTGATGATGATCAAGGACTTAGAAGAGCTTGAGAAGCTCAGTGTCAAGCTAGATAGGGACTTGCAAATTGATGTGATCTTATAATCCTTGACTGATACATATGGATAGTTTATCATGAACTTTCATATGCATAAGCTGCAATGTACTTTAGTCAAATTGATGAACATGCTGGTTACTACTGAGCTCTTTTTGAAAGGTTCAAAGGGCTCAGTGCTTGCTATGGAGCGAACTTCTTCTAAGAAAAAAATTTTTGAAAAGAAAAAGAAGTCTACAAAGAAATAGAAAACTAAAAGTGGAAAGAAGAAGAAGGAAAAGCTGAAGAGGAAGGCCACGGAGAAAGAAAAATATTTTCATTACAACACCGATGACCATTGGAAGCAGAACTATCCTTTATACCTAACCAACCTGAGGAACAAGAAGGAGGCAGGTCCTTTTGAAGGTATGCTCATTATTGAATCTAACCTTATGATTTCTTCTATATCCAGTTGGGTGCTTGACTCTGGTTCAAGTGCTCACTTGTGCACTTCTATGTAGGGTCTTGAGGAGAGCAGGAGGCTAAGAGATGGTGAGATGATCCTGTACATCAAGAATGGACTAAGAGTTACTGCTGTGGTCGTGGAAACCTATCCTCTTCAACTACCATTAGGATTAGATTTAGTTCTTAGGAACTATTTTTATGTGCCTACAGCAAGCATGAATTTGATTTTTATTTCATGTTTAGCATAGGAAAGCAATGTAATTAGTTTACTTAAGGACCATTATAATATTCTTTTTTAAAAAATAAAATTATAAGTAGTTTTCTTATAAATGATCTCTATCAATTACACATTGATGTTTCTATTTTCAATATCAAGCAAAACGTGAATGCCATAGGATTAAAGTGATCGAGGAATAGTCTAAATGATAGATATCTTTGGCACCTTAGGCTAGGTCATATAGCTGAAAATAGGATTAACAAATTAGAGAAATCAAGGCTATTGAGTCCATTGACTTTCGAGTCATATCCAATTTATGAATCATGCCTTCATGGCAAAATGATCAAGCTTCCTTTTGTAGGACATGAAAAAAGAGCTACAAACCTGCTTGCTTTTGTACACACAGATGTGTGCGACCTATTTGATGTGCCAGTCAGAGGCAATTATTTTTACTTCATCATCTTTATCGATGATTTATCTTGGTATAGATATATGTATTTGATGTGACATAAGTTGAATCCTTTGAAAAGTTCAAAAAATTTAGACTAGAAGTAGAAAAATAAACAAGAAAATCCATTAAGGTTCTTCAATCAGATCGAGGAGGCGAATACCTTAGTCAAAAATTCCTAGACTATCTCAAAGATAATGGCATAATCTCACGATGGACTCCATCTGAAATATCTCAACTCAATGGAATTTTAGAATGAAAAATCGGATCCTATTAGATATGGTCCGATCCATGATGAGTTTCATGGACCTTCCTGGGTTTCTTTAGGGACATAGTCTTATGACAACAATTTAATTATTGAATAGGATTTCTTCTAAAATCGTTCCTACCATACTGTATGAGATATGGCATGGTAAGAAATCAAGTCTGAGTCACCTCAGATTTTGAGGTTGTCCAGCTCATGTCAAGAGACAGCAGGTAGACAAATTAGAGTCTAGGTCCTTTAGAGCTTGATTCATAAGATATCCTAAAGAGTCGTTGGAATACTATTTCTATCTTCTAAAAGACCATAATATGATTATGAGTCGACATGCTATTTTTCTTGAAAAATAGTTTATTCAAGATGGTGGCATCAAAAGATTGATTAGGTCGAGGAGAAAGTCTTCCAAAAGTAACGAGCTAAGGAACCTATAGAACCCAATCAGATTGTGCCAGTCTAAACACTACCTCCTATAGAACCCAATCATATTGTGCCTGTCTAAACACTACCTTCTCCACCTCAAGAATCAACTAGGATTTTCCATCCTCCTGAAAGGTACTTAGGTACTATTTCAAAAAATGTTGAAAAAATGTTCCTCACGAAAAATGGGGTTCATAGTGATGATTCCAAGACCTATGATGAGGCGATATCAGATATCAACTTCGAGAAATGATTAGAGGCAATGGGGTCAAAAATTGACTCAACATGCTCAAACAAAGTCTGGACCTTGGTAGATTCACCTGAAGGTACTGCATCTATTAGGTGTAAGTAGATATATAAGAGAAAGATAGGTGCTGATGGAAATGTAGACACATTCAAAGCTAGTCTCATAGCAAAAGGTTATAGTCAATGCACAGCAGGATACCTTTTTGTCAGTAGCCATGCTTAAGTCCATCCGTACATTGCTTGCTATTGCAGCCTATTTTGATAACAAAATATGGCAAATGGATGTAAAAATGGCATTCTTAAATGGATATCTTGAGAAAGATATCTATATAGAATAGCCGCTTGGTTTCACATTCAGTGATGGTGATCGTAAGGTATGTAAGCTAGAAAGGTCAATATATGGACTTAAGCAATTATCTCAAAGCTGGAATGCTCATTTCAATGATGTGATCAAATCATTTGATTTCATCAAAAATGAGGAGCCCTATGTTTTCAAAAAAATCAATGGAAGCACTGTTGTCTTCCTCGTACTGTATGTAGATGACATCCTCCTAATTAAGAATGATATTCCCATGCTGACCATGGTCAAAATATGGTTGTCTAAGGGGTTCTCTATGAAAGACCTAGGAGAAACATCTTTTATTCTAAGGATTAAGTTCTATAGAAATAGATCGAATAGGATGCTAGAATTTTTATAGAAAATGTACATAGAGGAGGTGCTAAAGAGGTTTAGCATGGAAAAGTCCAAAAGGGGTCTAGTACCCTTTAGACATGGAATTCATCTCTCCAAGAAGTTGTGTCATAGCACACCTGAGGAGATTGAATGCATGAGCAAGATCCCTTATGCTTCAGCAATAGGGAGTCTCATATATGCCATGCTATGTACACGATCTGATGTTGTCCATGCTGTGAATGTCATAAGTAGGAATTAGTCGAATCTAGATGAAGACCACTAGACTTCTATAAAATGTATCCTTAAGTACTTAAGGACTAAGGATATGTTTCTAGTCTTTGGTAATGGAGAACTCTAGGTCCAGGGGTTTACAGACTCGAACTTTATGTCTGACATAGATGATCGAAAGTTAATATCTGGTAGTCTATTTATATATAATGGTGGTACTATTAGTTGGAAGAGTTTCAGATAGATAGTGATAGCAGATTCCACCATGAAAGCATAGTACATCGCTGCATTGGAAGCTACGAAGGATCTATTTTGGTACAAGAAGTTCACTACAGAGCTTAAAGTGATAACATCAGATGCTGTCCCTCTATACTGTGATATAATAGTGCGATAGCCCTAGCTAAGGAGCCGACGTCTCACCAAAAATTCAAGCACATCGAGTGGCAATTCCATCTCATCCATGATTACCTCGAGAAGGGATACGTCGAGGCCAACTCGACACCACGGACAATGCGGCTGACCCACTATCGAAGCCATTGGGATAGTAGAAGATCGAAGCCCACCTTGAGAAGATGGGACTTAGATTTGTAGCCAATTGACATTAGGTCAAGTTGGAGTTTGTTAGATGTGTGCCCTATAAGCCAGATTGGCTAATACTTGTAATACACTTCTAGAAGTAATTTTTTAATTCTGACTATAAATTAATAAAAAAATTATTTTCTATCATAGTATGTATTTAAAGTATCAATGATACATTCTTTGAGTTAATGGTAATGATAATTCATATTTTCAAGAGTTGAAAATTTAAGATAAGAATTCTCATAATTAACTCATAAATTGCTCCTAACCATAAGATCGTCACGAGGGTGGTGATCGATTTGGTTGGTGTATGATCACTTTCTTAAGGTAGATGAGTCTTAAATTTATGGTAAGAAGATACCAAAATGAGAGTACAGGTACTCGTTAGAGAATGAGGGCACTGAGCGTGACCACCTCGAGCAGTCATGAGATAGTCTATCTTCTTATCGATGACTTGCTCAATGCTATAGTGGTGTGTCTAGTTCTTTAACTTTAGGTGCATTGATAATTCACCTTGAGGGTGTTATAGTTTAACTACACTATAACTCAATCTCTTAGCCATTTAGAATCTTAAGGTGTATGTTGGCTATAGCATGTTCATTATAGGAATTGGATTGCACCAATAAGGGATCTATCTACCTCGGTAGATGAGGAGTAGTCCTATGATGATCATCAATTGAGTTCATAAGTCCATAGCCATGGTAGTGTAAAGATGATAGAAAGAGTTTCTATTAGAATTTCACATAGGACTCGAATCGAATGGTTAATTCATATGATGGATATTGGGTTTGATGAGTTCACCTTAACCCTAATTTTGTTGGGGCTCAAGATAGAATAATCCAATCATACATGTAGCTACACTAAGAGGCTCACTTTCACATTTGATGGATTGCCACCATATATTGCTAGGTGTCACTGGTGGATTTTGGAAGCAATTAGAATGATCCTTATGATCGATCTTTCTAATTGTGTGAATTAGAAAAGTTCTGGTCCATTGAAAGATATTTTGATGATGTCGATGATGGAGATCACGATATGTCTCATTATCATACGGAACAGAATCTAACTAGATCGCACAAATAAGGGTTTAGATTTGGAAGTGATCAATCAAGTTAACCAAGTTCAATTATTTTGGATTAGATTCAATTAGATTTAAGAAAATTATGCTAGCACATGATTGAGTCTAACATTTTTCTTCTGTAATCTTTTTAGTTCATCTCGACTAAGTCAAATTTGATTTGACTTATCTAAGAACCTTGAGAAGTTTTCTCTCAGTTTGACTGGAGCTTCTCCAGCTTAGAAAAGAGTTATCTTAATTTATCAGATAAATAAAGACAACACCTGCTAATTCCTATCACTTGCCATTTCCTATTTCGGACATTGGTCAATTGTTAACCCCATAACCTTGGACTGAAGGCCACTTGTCATGTGGCTATTGGAGAGCACCTGGGGTGTGTTCCCCTACTAAATGTGCACCTACAGTGGGTGCACATTCAGCTTGGGCATGCGCCTAAGAGATAAGAGGCTGGAGTCCCATACAGATGGGACTTTAGGGTTACTTGATAGCCTTAAACACTTAGGGGCCAAACTCACTGGGTTTATCTAGTATTGGCACCAACTTAAGAGGATTCTAAGGGCCTCTAATATGATATGATATGATGACATCACCCCACCAATCAGATTTATATATGGTTGAATAAAGACCTCTAATTGGCCAAGGTAATGTGGCACTACATGGCGCAGCAGGGTCTATTTAAACCCTGACTGTGCCTAAAGTTCATTTTTGCTGTGCCCATCCACCATGTTCCAATGCTGCCCCTCATCTTCTCCATGCCTTCCTCTGATCCTCTCTCTCCCATCTCTAAACCCAAGGAGTTGGGTGCAAATCCAGCAAAAGTCTAGGGAGCATTGGTGCCTAGTTCAGGAAGAAGACAACGTGTTTTCGAGAGATGACTGCTGCTTCTTCAAAGAGAGTTTTGAAGAACTTTTAGATCAGATCTAGATCTAATCTTTGTATCCTTGATTTAGAAGGAGAAGACCTCTAGATCTTGCCTAAGTGGACTCTGGTAGAGGCCAAGTGTGTGCATGGCTTGATTCTGAACCTTAGGAGCATCGGGATCATCATCAAGGTAATTGAATTACCCTAATCAGGTAACAATGATTATTTTCTTATTTAGATTTAATTTTTTTTTAATATCAGATCACCATGATTAGATCTGAGAATTCTTAGATCTGATCAAATCATTTAGAAATTTTTTAGATAATTCATTCTAGATCTGATTAGATCTAGACGATCCTACAGCGAAAAATAGAGATTTTTCTTCATTAAGATCATCACCATGAACCCCATTTTCTATGAGGAACATTTTCTCTACATCCTTTGAAATGGTTTCTAAGTACCTTTTAGAAGGATAGAAAATTCTACCTAAAATATGAGGTGGAGGAGGTTGTGTTTAGATTGATAGAGACTGACTGGGTTTCAAGTTCATCGGCTCGTTGCTCTTTGGAGACCTTCTCTTTGAGCCTAATCTATCTTCCGAAGCCACTATCTTGAATAAATTATTTCTCAAAGAAAAGGGTATGTCGACTCATAATCACATTGTGGTCTTTTGAAAGATAGAAGTAATATCCTAATGAGTCTTTAGGATATCTAACAAAATGAGTTCTAAATGACCTAGACTCTAATTTGTCCATCTGCTATTTTTTGACATGGGTCGGACAATCTCAAATTCTAAGATGACTCAGACTTGGTTACTTACCATGCCATATCTCATACGGTATGGTAGGAATGATTTTAGAGGAAACCTAATTTAGTAAGTTGATTGCGGTCATTAGACTATGTTCCTAAAGAAAATAAAAAAGGTCCATGAAGCTCATGGATTGGACCATATCTGATAGGATTCAATTTTTCAATTCTGAAATCTTGTTGAGTTGAGGCATTTCAGGTAGAGTCCATTGAAAGACTATTCTATTATTCTTGAGATAGTCTAGAAATTTTTGACTAAGATATTTGTCTCCTCGATCTGATTGAAGAACCTTAATAGATTTTTTAATTTACTTTTCTACTTCATGTCTGAATTCTTTGAACTTTTCAAAGGCTTTAGACTTATGTCGCATTAAATACACATACCTATACCGAGATCGATCATCGATAACAGTAATGAAGTAGACATAATTACCTCTGGTCGGCACATCAAATATGCCACACACATCTATATGTACCAGGGCAAGTAGGTCCATGGCCCTTTCTCCATGCTCTACAAAAGGAAGCTTGGTTATTTTGCCCTGAAGGCATGATTCATAAATTGGATATGACTCAAAAGTCAAAGGAGTCATAAGTCCAGATTTTTCTAATTTATTAATCCTATCTTCGGCTATATGACCTAGGTTAAGGTGCCATAGATACCTATCATTTACACTATCCCTAGGTCGCTTAGATCCTACGGCATTCACATTTTGCTCGATATTTAACATAGATGTTGGATCCTGGTACCTCTCTGATACCAATTATTGGAGAGGAGAAGAACAAAGTAGATGTTCGACACCAAGGGCTTAAAGTTTGAACCAGAGATAGAAGAGCAAAGAGTTTTTTTAGGAAGAAAAGCTCAATTATATTACACTCTATTGTAAAGATACAATACCTGGATTTATATATCCTAGGATTTCTGCTATACCACATGAACCCTAATAAATTCAAATCCTAGTTGAAAAACTCTCCTAGGCTAATCCAATACATGAAAGCACTCACCGAGCCCATGTACATATGTATCACATGCTCTCATTCCCTAGATCTAAATCCGACCCATACATGAGTTAGCCCCCTTAAGATCTTATTGGTCTAGGCCTTAAGACCCTAGGATAAAAGCCTATCCTAGATCCAAACAGAAAACCCCATATGTTCTGTACGCTACCATCAAGTCGACTTTGTCAGGAGTTGAGCTGGCTCGGCTGTATGTCATCCGAATCTTATCTTTTGTCTGCTTGAGACAGCCAGCTCGACTACGTATCCAAGCCAGCTCGCCTGTGTGTCCGTCCCTTATCTTGGCTGATTCTTCTCCTGGCTTTGGTCCTTTGCTCCATCTTGTGTCCCAAATCTTCAGAGCACTTACCAAGCCCCCTCAAGGTCCTCATACCTGAACCTCAAGTTTCATGCAGGGCTACACACCGCCTTCACCTAGGATAACTCCTAGCCTAACTCTAGGACTCACACCCATCTTATTCTCCCAGAGCCAACACCCTAGCTCCTCCTGTATCCTCCCAAGGCTTGGGAGCACCATATCAAATCCTATAATCTCCACCTTGGTGCACCCAAGCCTTGACACACCTGGTAATGTTTCCCTGCATGAACTCACTATCGATGCATGCCCTAATAGCTACTTATGCACACCTTGCCACCATCATTCTTCTTCAATTACTAAGCTCCCTTTGAGGCCTTTGGGATGATCAGCTCCACCATTGAAGTCCTTGGCTTGCTTCTATGCACCACCCTTGAAGTTGTAAGCATCCTTCTGCTTGGTGGCCGCATCATTTATCCTAAACTTTTTTGGAGAATCAGCAGCAATCCTATGCCGGTGCTCGCTGCATACCCTAACACTATCTCCTCAGAATTTTGCCTATCCTCCCACACATGTTGCTCCACCTAGAACTATGCATCTCTGGTGTTGGTGCTAGGATATTGGTCCTCCTGCACTCCTCTGCTCTGAACTCATATCACATCTCTCTCCATCTGTGAAGCCACCTCTGCTCGATGCTCCACCTAAAATCAAAGTCTCTCTAATACCGTAGAAGCTGACTCTATAATCGAGGCTTTCGAGGACAACCACTTAACGCTGCACTACTGAGCCTGTCGCTGTGCCTTGGACACCGTCACTACAACTTCGGACCCTCCACACTCTGCAGACCTATCCAAAATTATCTCAGATACACCGCACCTTGTGGGCTCCTCCGAGACCACCAAGAGCTCATCTGACTCTTCACTTGTAGTGACTGAATCGATAAAATCCAAGTTTTCTCCTTCCTTGCACTTCTTCCAAAGTGGACATTTTAACTTAAAGTGTCCTGCTTCACCACACTTGAAGCATCTCTTGGATCCCTTGCTGCTCCTTCATTGACCCTTCTTCTTTCCTTGCTTGGACCTCTCCAAACTCATGAGACCCTCCTAAAAGACCTTCCTCTTCATCATCCATTCTTATTGCTCGTTGGACCTTAGCACTGATACGATCTTCTCGTACACCAATGTCTCCTTTTCATATAGCAACATCATCACCAATGGATCAAAACTCCCGAGTAGCGAACATAGTAGCAATAAATTTTTATCCTCCTTTTCGAGATCCACCTCAATGTTGAGCAAATCCATGCTCATTCGATCAAACCGCTGAATATGCCCTACAACATCCTCGCCTTCTTACATCCGAAGGCTATACAGTTGCTTTTTCAGCATCAACTTATTGCATATGTTCTTTTCCATGTACAACTAGCATAACCTCGACTATAAACCCTTGGGTGTCTTCTCCTCCAACACACCATACAGCACCTCATCTACAAGACAAGCCTTAATCATGGCACATGTCCTTTTCTCCAAGAACACCCAATCCTTGTTTGTCATCTCCTCTGACCTATCTTTCAAGATGGAATCATGTCTCATCTGAACCA
This sequence comes from Cocos nucifera, assembly GCA_006176705.1. Lineage (NCBI taxonomy): Eukaryota > Viridiplantae > Streptophyta > Magnoliopsida > Arecales > Arecaceae > Cocos > Cocos nucifera. Next base: position 22,538 of record QRFJ01004936.1, on the reverse strand, counting down.
ATAGATTCTCCATCCTAACCTTCCACATCATGAAACTTTTCTTTTGATCAAATTCCTCGAATCCTATCTTCAACCTATTGTACTCTATGATCATATGAATAAAAAATAGCAAATAGGTGGATCTAAAAAAATACCTTGACTGGGAATGGTGGACAGCAGCTCTGTGATCTCTTTCTTCCTCACGAAGCCTGGAGAAAGCCTTTAGAACTAAACCTCACTACTGATCTCTGCTGAAATTTGATCTTCTTTTTTCTCCATGCTCAACCTGGCTCTGATACCACTTGTTGGATCCTGGTACCTCTCTGATACCAATTATTGGAGAGGAGAAGAATAAAGTAGATGGCCGACACCTAGGACTTAAAGTTGGAACTAGAGAGAGAAGAGTAGAGAGTTTTTTTTGGAAGAAAAGCTCAATTATATTTCAATCTATTATAAAGATACAATACCAGGATTTATATATCCTAGAGTTTTTGCTATACCACACGAATTCTAATAAATCCAAACTCCAGCTGAAAAACTCCCCTAGGCTAACCATGAAAGTATTGACGTTCACAACGTTCTAGGCATCACCTAGCTCTGATATCAAATTGTAGACCCATGATATCGCTCGAACACCAATCATCCTTGACATCACAAGCACCGATATCATGTTGCAGAAGCTCCTGATCTTTAGTACAAACCTGAAGGAACCTGTGACATTCTCTATGGGTAGCACACCACTAATCCTCCATCTGGATCTATGATGGGGCACCTCCTGAAGGAAAAACTCTGTTTCTTAGGTCACATTCGTTCAAATCTTGATTTGATCAAGAGGGATATTTCAAAAATTTTTCTCTTAGATCCAAATCAGATTTGAGTTCTTCAAATCTAATTTTATCAATCTGATAAAATAAAAATAAATTAAATTAAATTAAATCTAATTTAATTATATCTTGTTATAGGTAATCCTATTATCCTGTGATGATCCTGATGTTTGTCTGAGGTTCTGGATGTAGCCATGCAAGTGCCTGACCTCTACCAAAATTCACTCGGGCAGGATTTAGAGATCTTCTCCTTCTCAATTTGTGCTTCAAAAATTAGATCTAGATCTGATCTTGAAGGTCTTTAAAATACCTTTTGAAGATCAACTATTATCTCTTGCAATAGTACTGCCTTCTTCCTTTTCTGTTGCCTTTCTCTTGCTTGGATCGCACCAAACTGGAGCCCAAAACCTCTTAGATGTAGAGAGGAGAGAGAAAGAAGTAGAGGATGGCATGGAGAAGGAGGGAGAGGGCCTATGTGGCATGGGCAAAGGGCAGAAACTCAAAATCCTAAGCATAGAGAGGATTTATATAGATCCTGCTATGCCATGCAGTGCCATATCATCCTGGCCAATCATGACTCTTTGTGCAATCAAATCTAAATTTGATTGATGGGATGACTCTTTATGTCAAAGGTCAACAATTGACCAAAGTCAAAAGACAAGATTTAGCAGATGATGAAAAATGGCAGGTGTTGTCTCAAATTTATCTCATAAATTAAGACAATCCTTTTTTGACCTGGACAAGCTCCAGTCAGATCAAGTAAAGATTTTTGAGTGAGTCCAAACATATTTAGCTCAGTCGAGATAACTTTTAATGATTATTGAAGGAGAACATTAGGCTCAATCGTGTGCTAGCACGATTTTCTTGAACCTAGTTGAATCTTATTCAAATCAATTGAACTAGGTTAGTCCAATTAATGATATCCAGATGCAAATTCTTATTTATGTGACCTAGTTAGGTTCAATTTCGGATGGTAATGGGATATGTCATGATCTCTATCATTGACATCATCAAAACACCTTTCGATGGATTAGAATTTTTCTGATTCAGACAACTAATATGATCGATCATCTAGATCATTCTAATTGCTCCTAAAATCCACCAGTGACACCTAGCAGCATATGGTGGCAATCCATCAGAATTAAAAATGAACCTCTCGGTGTAGTTTGCTGTGTGATTAAGTTCCTCTATCTTGAGCCCTGATCGAATTAGGGTTAAGGTGATCTCGTCAAACCCTAATTTCCATCATATGAATTAATCATTCAATTCAAGTCTAATGTAAAAATCCTAATAGAAACTCTTTCTATTATTTTACTCTGCCATGGCCATGGGCTTATGGACTTGATTCTCATGATCATCATAGGGCTGCTCCTCATCTACCGAGGTAGATAGATCCCCTATTGGTGCAATCCAATTCCTATAATGAACATGCTATAGCCAACATACACCCCAGGATTCCGAATGGCTAGGAGATCGAGTTATGGTGTAGTCAAACTATAACACCCTCAAGGTGAACTGCCAATGCACCTCAGTTCAAAGAACCAGACACACCACTATAGCTTCGAGCCAGTCATTGATGAGAAGGTAGACTTCCTCATGACTGCTCGAGATGGTCACGCTCAGTACCTTTGTTCTCTAGCGAGTACATGTACTCTCGCTCCAGTGTCTCTACACCATAGACTCAAGACTCATCTATCCTAAAGAAGCGATCGTACACCAATCTTCTAGATCAATCGCCACCCTCATGATGATCCTATGGTCGGGACCATTTTATGAGTCAATAATGAAAATTCATGTCTTAAATTTTCAACTCTTGAAAATATGAACTATCATTACCATTAACTTAAGGAATGTATCATAGACACTTTCAAATACACACTGTGATAGAAAATAATTTATTTTATTATTTATAGTCAAAATTATAATTTTATCCTTAAGATGTGTATTACAAGTGTTAGCCAATTCTGGCTTCTAAGGCACACATATCTAGCAAACTCTCACTTGACCTAAAGCCAATTGGCTACAAATCTAAGTCCCATCTTCTCAAGGTGGGTTTCGATCTTCTACTAGCCCAACAGTTTTGTGAGTGGATCTGCCGCATTGTCTATACAGTTGACTTTCTTGACCTCGACATAATCTTTCTCGAGGTAATCATAGATGAGGTGGTATCGCCATTCGATGTGCTTGGATTTTTTATGAGACCTCGGCTCCTTAGCAAGGGCTATAGTGCCATTATTGTTGCAGTACAGAGGAATGGCATCTAATAGCATCACTCCGATCTCTGTGGTGAATTTCTTGTACTAGAATGCCTTATTCATAGCTTCTGATACAACGATGTATTCTACCTCCATGGTGGAATCTGCTATCACTGTCTACTTGAAACTCTTCCAACTGATGGCACCACCATTAGACACAAACAGACTCCTAGATGTCGGCTTTCGATCATCTATATCCGACATAAAATTTGAGTCCGTATACCCCTAGACTTGGAGTTCTCCATTACCAAAAATCAACCACATATCCTTAGTTCTTCTCAAGTACTTAAGGATACATTTCATAGAAGTCCAGTGTTCTTCATCCTGGATTTGACTGATATCTGCTTGTGACACTCACAGCATGGGCTATATCAGGTCGTGTACATAACATGGCATACATGAGGCTCCCTATTGCTGAAGCATAAGGGATCTTGCTCATGCATTCAATCTTCCTCTAGGTGTGTTGGGATACATCTTCTTGGAAAGATGAATACCATGTCTGAAGGGTATTAATCCCCTCTTAGAGATTTTCCATACTAAACCTCTTTAGTACTTCCTCTATGTACATCTTCTGTGAAAGTCCTAGCATCCTATTTGGTCTATCTCCTATAGACCTTAATTCCTAGAATGAAAGGATGCTTCTCCTAGGTCTTTCATGGAGAATTCCTTGGATAACCATATTTTGACTGTGGTCAATCATGGAAATATCATTCTCCAATAAGGAGGATGTCATCCACGTACAATACGAGGAAGACAACAGCACTCCCACTGACCTTTTTGAAGAACACATGGTTCCTCTTCATTTTTGATGAAACCAAATAATTTGATCACATCATTGAAATCGAGTGTTCCAGCTCCGAGATGCTTGCTTAAGTCCATATATGGATCCTTTGCAGCTTGCATAACCTTGTGATCAGTATCACTGGATGTGAAACCTAGCGGCCATGTTCCATATAGATATCTTTCCTCAAGATATCCATTTAAGAATGCCATTTTCACGTCCATTTGCCATATTTCATAATCAAAATAGGCTGCAACAGCAAGCAATGTGCGGATGGATTTTAGCATAGCTACTGGCGGAAAGGTATCCTGATAGTCAATGCCTTCGTGTTGACTATAATCCTTTTGCCACTAGTCTAGCTTTGAATGTCTCCACATTCTCATCTGCACCAATCTTTCTCTTGATAGATCCATTTACATCCCAATAGGTACTATACCTTCTGGTGGATCTACCAAGGTCCAGACTTGGTTTGAGTGCATCGAGTCAATTTCTGACTGCATTGCCTCTAACCATTTCTCAGAGTCGATATCTGATATCGCCTCGTTGTAGGTTTTGGGATCATCACCATGAGCACCATTACCTACGAGGAACATTTTCTCTACTTTCTCTGAAATAATACCTAAGTATCTCTTCAGAAGGGATGGAAAATCTCTTTTTGATCTACGAGGTGGAGGAGGTAGTGATTCTTATTGGCTCAACCTGATTTGGTTCCATATTGGTCCTTAGCTCGTTGCTACTTGTGAGACTTTCTCATCAAGCTTGATCTGCTTTCCAATGCCGCTATCTTGAATAAACTATTTTTCAAGAAAGATGGCATGTCGACTCACAATCACATTATGGTCTTCTGGAATGTAGAAATAGTATCCTAATGACTCTTTAGGATATCCTATGAATCGAGCTCTAAAGGACCTAAAGTCTAACTTGTCCGCTTGTTGTCTTTTGACATGAGTCGGACAACCCCAAATTCTGAGATGACTCAGACTTGGTTTCTTACCATGCCATATCTCATACGATGTGGTAGGAATGATTTTAGAGAGAACCCTATTCAATACATATATTGTAGTTAATAGACTATGTCTCCAAAGAAAATTGGAAAGATCTATGATGCTCATCATGGATTGGACTATATCTAATAGGATCCGATTCCTCCATTCTAAAACACCATTGAGTTGAGGTGTTCTAGGTGGAGTCCATTGAGAGACTATGCCATTTTGCTTGAGATAGTCTAGAAATTTCTAACCAAGGTATTCACCTCCTCGATCTGATTGAAGAACCTTAATGGGTTTTTCAGTTTGCTTTTCTACTTCATATCTGAATTTCTTGAACTTTTCAAAAGCTTCAGACTTGTGTCTCATAAGATACATGTACCCATATTGAGATAAATCATCGATAAAGGTTATGAAGTAGACAAAGTTGCCTCTAGCCAGCACATCAAATGGGCCGCACACATCAGTATGTACTAGGGCAAGTAGATCCATGGCCCTTTCCCCATGTCCTACAAAAGGGAGTTTAGTCATTTTGCCATTGAAGATATGATTCATAAATTGGATATGACTCGAAAGTCAATGGACTCAATAGCCTGATTTTTCTCCAATTTGTTAATCCTATCTTCTGCTATATGACCTAGCCTCAGGTGCCATAGATACCTATCATTTGGACTATCCCTAGGATCATTTTATCAGCATTCACATTTTGCTCGATAGTTAAAAATAGATACATCAATATGTAACTGATAGAAGATCCGTTAATAAGGAAACCATTTGCAATTTTATTTCTTTCATAAAGAATATTACAATGGTCCTTAAGAAAAGGTAATTACATAGCCTTCTTGTGCTAAGCATGAAACAGAAATCAAATTTCCTGCTTGCAGCAGGCACATAATAACAATCTTTCAAGTACTAAATCTAAGCCAGATGGTAGTTGAAGAGGGTAGGTTCCCACGGCCGTAGCGATAACTCTTGCTCCATTTTCGATGCATAGGATCATCTCACCATCCCTCAGCCTCCTGCTATCCTCAAGATCCTGAATACAAGTGCACAAATGAGCACTAGAACCAAAGTCAAGCACCCAACTAGATGTAGAAGAAACTGTAAGGTTAGATTCAATAACGAGCATACCTTCAAAAGGACCTATCTCCTTCTTATTCTTTAGGGTGGCCAGGTATATAGAGTAGTTCTGCCTTCAATGGCCGTCAGTATTACAACAAAAATACTTTTCTTTGCCAGCAGCCTTCTTCTTCAGCTCTGTCTTCTTTTTCTTTCCACCTTTCATCTTCTGCCTTTTCACAGACTTCTTCTTTCTTTTCCAAAAGACTTTCTCTTTGGAAGAAGTCCATTCCATAGCAAGTAACTGAGCCTTTAGAACCTTTCATAGAAAGCTCAGTAGGTAACCAGCATATTCATTAAGCTCGGCCAGAGTAATTCTTTAAAGTTTATGCATATGGTAATTCATGATGAACTTGCCCATATGCATCAGTCAAGGATTGCAGAATTAATATCATTCTATAGATCCAAGTCTAACTTCACTTCCGAGCTTCTCAAGCTCTTCCAAGTCCTTGATCATCATCAGGTACAGTGATCTTGGACTGACTGCCCATCATGCATTTTAGCCTTAAACAAGTCATTTAGTGACTTGATATTTGGCTGCGCGACTCTGTTCACCAAACATCTCTTACAGGTGAGCCAACATTTGGCAGAGCAGTCTTGATATCTTCATGTTGGCACTGAAGCTCATCAGACATCGAGCCCAACATGTAGTATCTGGCCTTATTATCTTCATCCGTCCATTTGTTTCAAGAGATGCTCTCTATTCAGTGGATGGATGGGCTGGTAAGGTGGGAGGGATCCTGGTCCAATACATGAGTTAACTTCTCAAAATCCCAAAATAATTTTGAAGTTTCCTGAGCCAATCCTTTATAATTGGGTTCCAGTCAGTCTATGTGGATGTCCAGGATATGGGCTAGTGGGTTGGACGCAGACATTTTTCTTTTCCTGTAGAGAGTCAAAGTTTCTAGTTAGATTTTATAATTAAGACTTGAACCAATTTATTTAGAAGTTTTATTTTTAAATAAATTAGCTTCCACTATTTTCTCGGATCCCTACACTCCCTCTGTAGAGATGCAAAAATCTCCATGATTACTGATTTCTAGTGGGTGGTGCGGTCCCACCAACTGACTCATCACCTCACCTAACAGTTATTGGTGATGGGTTAGCCAATGAGTGAACAACTCTTGTTCCAATGATTCTCTAATCATGGTGCACCCAAACTTGGTCTCTAATTCATGAATCTCACCATGTCCGGAATATTGATCCACTCCTTAGTTAAGTCAGACCCACCATTTGCATAGATTGGATTCCTAATTGGGTCTCTCACCGTATTTCTAAAATATTGAGCCCAATCCATCCTCCAGCCCATAGCATCCAATGCCTAATAGACATGGTTGCATCTTTTCGGTGCAACTGAGCCACTATGATCCAGCCGAGAACAATCAACCCCGGGAAGGGTCCGCACATCTACAATGGTGGAAGACCTTAGACTTAATCTTTTCTTAGGGAGATTTGATTTAGGTCTCATTAAACTAGACTTGACATAGTCATAACCATTATGACTAACCTAGTGGCATGGGTTAGCTCGGATTATTAGCCACCTCAGATCAGGAACTGAGTCGACAAATATGGCCAGGTAAGTGAGATCGGTGGAAGGGATATGCCATTAACTCGATACAAGAATGCATTCGAGTCGAGTAGCTCCTAATTAAAAACTAGTCGATCGTATCCGCCAAACTTATCTTAGACACCAAATTATTGAGCCAGAACCAATTGGGTTAGCCTACAATCCAGACTCTAACCACTGAGCCTAATTAGGTCTTAACTTGATCGATCACTCATGTGACTCAATTTTGACCCAGACTTAATCCTATTAGGCTGGTCAATTTAAGCACTCTTGATCCCATCTAACCGAACTCTTGATTCAGTTTGATCAACCGCTTAGACCTAATTGAGCTACCCAAGCCCGAACCCAATTTTATGAATATGTCTTAGATCTAAAATTTTTTAATTTTAGACCTAATATATTTCATAATCTTAATTCTTAATTAAGTATAAGGTTCATAAACAAAATATGTAAATAAAATTTTAGGATTTCAGGATCTAGAATTTTATAGAAATTAAATTTTTGATTTCTAATTAAGGACGAATGCACAGCATTCCTACACATCATAAGAACACCCCATCGAATGGGAAGGAGAGGATCCTTTAAATCCTACTTCATTCTTATGATCGGACGGCCAAGGAGAACGTCTTAATCAGAAACATGATAAATCTACAAAACTAGTTAGATCTACATTATATATCATATATAAAAATTGATTTAACTTAAAAATATGTTTTGCATACATCTCATGTATCAAATCATGCTTGTTTTTAGATCTAAATTATCTCATAAATATCTAAAAAATAAAATTTAAATTTGATCATATCAAATTTAATTTATTCAACACAACTTTGTAGAACTATTCTACAACTAGTCTAAACATGCATCTATCATATCTCATATGAATAAAATTAAATAAATTTATTTTCTATTTTTAGATTTAATTATAATATTTATAATATTAAAAAATAATAAATAAATAGATCTAAAATTATAATTAATCAAATTAAAATTATGATCATCCTAGACTACACATAAAATAATTCTATTCCTAGTCTAGTCATGCATCCATACATCTTAGATCAAGATTATTTAATTTTTTTAATTTTTAATTTTAGATCTAATTATATCTAATGTAATATCTAAAATCATCTAATTATCAAATAAAAATTATATTAAAATCATATCTAAATAATTATGGAACCTTGCTCTGATACCAATTGAAGGAAAAATCATATTTTCTAGATCAGGTTCAATCAGATTTTGATTTGATGAAGAAAAATATTTTAAAAAATTTTCTCCTAGATCCAAATTACATCTGAGATTTTTCAAATTTGATTTTATTAGTCTAATAAAATAAAAACAAATTAAATTAAATTAAATCTAATTTAATTGAACCTTGTTATGGGTAATCCTGTTATCCTGTGATGATCTTGATGTTTGCCTGAGGTTCTGGATGTTGCCATGCAAGCGCCGGACCTCTACCAGTATCCACTCAGGCAGGATCTAGAGATCTTCTTCTTCTCAATTTGTACTTCAAAAATTAGATCTAGATCTAATCTTGAAGATCTTCAAAATATCTTTTGAAGATCAACTATTGTCTCTTGCTGTAGTGTTGTCTTCTTCCTTTTCTGTCGCCTTTCTCTTGCTTGGATCGCACCAAACTAGAGCCCAAAACCTCTTGGGCATGAAGAGGAGAGAGAGAAGTAGAGGGTGGCATGGAGAAGGAGGGAGAGGGGCTATGTGGTGTGGGCAAAGGGTAGAAACTCAAAATCCTAGGCGCAGACAGCATTTATATAGACCTTACTGCGCCATGCAATGCCACATCATCTCGACCAATCATGGCTCTTTGTGCAATCAGATCTAAATCTGATTGGTGAGATGACATCATTTGATCTAATCAAATTAAAATCCCTCACAAACTTCCTTAGGTGGTGCCAAGACTGATCAAAGAAGAGTCTTTGGTGCCACCCAAGTAGAGAGCATGAAGCAACCTGGAGTCCCATTTGTATGGGACTCCAAGCGTCATCCTCTTTGGGTGCATGCCTCCCTAGGCATGCAGCCCCTCCCTTTCTTCTTTTTAGCAGGGGGACAAAGCCCCATCTTCTCTCCTATGGGTGCATGACACATGGGTAGATGTCTAAGTGTCAAAGGTCAGTGTTTGACCAAAGTCAAAAGACAAGATTTAGCAGATGATGAAAAATGGTAGGTGTTGTCTCAAATTTATCTCATAAATTAAGACAACCCTTTTCTAACCTGGACAAGCTCCAATCAGACCAAGTAAAGATTCCTGAGTGAGCCCAAACATATTTGACTCAATCAAGACAACTTTTAATGATTGTTGAAGGAGAATATTAGGCTCAATCATGTGCTAGCATGATTTCCTTGAACCTAATTGAATTTTTTCAAATCAATTGAACCGGGTTAGTCGAATTGATGATATCTAGATTCAAACCCTTATTTGTGTGATCTAATTAGATTTAGTTCGTATGGTAATGGGATATGTCATGATCTCTATCATTGACAATATCAAAATACCTTTCGATGGATTAGAACTTTTCTGATTTAGACAACTAGTATGATTGATCATCCAGATCATTCTAATTGCTCTCAAAATCTACCAATGACACCTAGCAGCATATGATGGCAACCCATCATAATAGAAAATGAACCTCTCGATGAAATTACCTATGTTATTAAGTTACTCTATCTTGAGCCCCGATCAGATTAGGGTTAAGGTGATCTTGTCAAATCCAAATTTTCGTCATATGAATTAATCATTCGATTCAAGTTCGATATGAAAATTCTAATAGAAACTCTTTCTATTATTTCACTCTACCATGGCCATGGGCTTATGGACTTGATTCTCATGATCATCATAGGGCTGCTCTTCATCTATCGAGGTAGATAGATCTTCTATTGGTGCAATCCAATTCCTACAATGAACATGCTATAGCCAACATACACCTTAGGATTTCGAATGGCTAGGAGATTGAGTTATGGTGTAGTCAAACTATAACACCCTTAAGATGAACTGTCGATGCACCTCAGGTCATAGAACTAGACACACCACTGCAGCTTCGAGCCGATCATTGACGAGAAGGTAGACTTCCTCATGACTGCTTAAGGTGGTCATGCTCAGTGCCCTCGTTCTCTAGCGAGTACTTGTACTCTCGCTCTGGTACATCTATACCATAGACTCAAGACTCATCTACCCTAAAAAAGTGATCATACACCAACCTTCCAGATCAATCACCATCCTCATGATGATCCTACGGTTGGAAGCATTTTATGAGTCAATAATGAAAATTTATGTCTTAAAGTTTCAACTCTTGAAAATATGAACTAGCATTACCATTAACTCAAGGGATGTATCATAGACACTTTCAAATACACATTGTGATAGAAAATAATCCATTTTATTATTTATAGTCAAAATTATAATTTTGCCCTTAGATGTGTATTACAAGTGTTAGCCAATTCTGGCTTTAGGGCACACATATCTAACTCCTTCCTCCTTGGGCTTGAGGGAGATGCCTCCCTTCTCTAGGCCTTCTTCAAGAAGAGAGAAAAAGTCTGTATTCTATAGCTTCACAGTCTTATAAAATCCTAATACAACCTATGTATTTATACATAGCCATTAGGCCCAACCAAAAAACTCCCCGGCTCACCCAATACATGAAAGTACTCACCGAGCCCATATACACCCATGTCTCCCATGCTCTCATCCTCTAGATCTAAACCCAACCCATACATGAATTAGCCATCTTAAGACCTCTCAAACTAGGTCTTAAGACCCTTAGGATCAACACAGATCCTAGCCCAAAATAGATCCTTGCAAAACTCTGCCCATGCACTGAGCTGGCTCAGTCTCAACACTAAGCTGACTAAGTTCCATTGGGTTGGCTCAGTCTGAAATTGAGCAAGCCTAGTCCTGTGCGGTGCCAGCAGTCTCAAATGTGCATCTCTCTATTTTGCCTGTGCTCTAAGACTTAGCTGACACAGTTTTGGACTGAATCAGCTAACCTGCAGAAAATCTCCTTTCTATAATTTTGATTTCCGACTTTGGTTTCTTGCTTCACCTTGTGTCTTAGGTCTCCGAAGCACCAACCAAGCCCCTAAAATCTCCAGAGCCAACCCCCTGACTCCTTCCGTGGCCTCTCAAGATTTGAGAGCAACACAAATCCTCACAATCTCCACCTTGATGCTCCCAAGCCTTGGCAAATCTCTCGGTAATGTCCTCCTGTACGATCAGACTGTCCCTGCACACTTGACAGCACCTATGCAAACATCGCCTCCACCAATCCTCTTCAGCTGTTGTGCACCCTTGAGACCTTTGGGATGATCGCCTTCGCCACTGAAGACCTATGCTTGCACCTCTGCACCATCCTAGAATTGTAGGATCCCTTCTGCTTAGCAGCTGTATCACTTTTTCTAGACTTCCTTGGAGAACCCATAATGTTTTTGTATCGGCACTCGCTGCAAACCCCGACATGATCTACTCAAAACTATGCCTGTCCTCCTGCACACCTCTACTCTGGTGCATCTCCGACGCTGGTGCTAGGATATCAATCCTCCCGCACCCCTCTACTCTAAACTAATGTCAAATTCCTCTTTAATTATGAAGCCATCTCTTCGGAGCTCTACCTATATCCGAAGTCCACCTGATGCTGTAGAAGCCGACTCTATCATCGAGTCCCTCGAGGCCAACCACCCAATGCTACACTGCTGGGCCTACCGCTGTACCATGAACACCGTCGCTATCCCTTCGAACCCTTCATGCTCTGCAGACCCCTTCGAAGCCATCTCAGATACCTCCACAACCTGTGGGCACCTCCGAAACATAAGAGCTCATCCAACTCTTCTGAATCCAATGACTGAACCCTAGGAAATTCTATCATAGTCCTTCTCTTCTGCCCCTACACTAGCCATCGCTTCAGTTGCACTCGGAGAACCATCCTCCACCTGCACCACGACTCTTCCTGATGCTTCTGTAGAAGAAATTTGATCCATGATACTCCCGACTGCTAGAGACCTCCTGGCGCTCCCTGAGACCCCCTGACTCTCCCTGAGACCTACTACCGATCTCCCTGAGATACCACTGACACTCTTTACTGAGATACACTCCTTGGCTGCTACATCAGCAAGCCTCTCTCAGTCTCGTGCCTCCAGAAAAGTGCTCCTATAGCACTCCAACACTCCCTGACTCATCTCTATGCCGCTCTACAGCCACCCAGCCCTATCCTGCTGGACCTCCATGGATCATCCATCTCCATCACTCCTGAGGCTTAATAAATCCATGCTCTGGTTGAACCACTGAATACATCTCTGACCACTTCCCTGCCTTCTAGACACCGAAGGATGTATAGTTGCTTCTTCAGCCTTCCTTCGACCATTACCCCATGGAAATCCTCTCTTCAATAACCCTACACTGCCTATCTTCCTAGAGAACCCTAATGCTCTCTACTGAGATACCTTCCTCGACTGCTGCATCGTCGAGCCTCTCTCAGCCCTGCATCTTCAGAAAAATGCTACTACAGCACTTCAGTGCTCCCTGCCTATCACATAACCGTCATACACTCCAACCTTTCCACCAAGATTGATCAGTAAATTATGCACCAAATCCTTCCACCCCAAAAAAATTTCTTCTCGTTAATCCTCTCAACCTCCAGCTTCAACTACTGCTCTCGGTTGGCCAAACCACAACAATAATAAGATAGATTTGAGACATACCATGGAATTCTTATACAGATTTTTGATTTCACCTTGTATGACTTCTCCTGCTCTTCCATGCACCATTAGGCTCTAAAACTTAGCTTTGATACCATATTGATGTCTACAACATTTCAGGCATCACCTAGCTTTGATACCAAATTATAAACCTATGATATCGCTCGAATGTCAATCACACTTGATATCACAAGCATCAATATCATACTGTGGAAGCTCCTGATCTTCAGCACGGATCTAAAGAAACCTATGATGTTCTCTATGGGCAGCACACTATCGATCCTCCACTTGGATCTGTGATGGGGCACCTCCCTCCTTGAACTTGAGAGAGATGCCCCCTTCTCTAGGCCTTCTTCAAGAACCCTAGGGTGGCAACTCTAGAGAGAAGAGAAGAAGAGAGTTGAGGGAGAAAAGATCTGTATTCCATAGCTTCACAACTTTATAAAATCCTAATACAACCTATGTATTTATACATAGCCATTAGGCCCAACCAAAAAACTCCCCGGCTAACCCAATACATGAAAGCACTCACCGAGCCCATATACATCCATGTCTCCTATGCTCTCATCCTCTGGATCTAGACCCGATCCATATATGAATTAGCCATCTTAAGACCTCTCAAACCAGGCCTTAAGATCCCTAGGATCAACCCAAACCCTAGCCTAAAATAGATCCTCGCATAACTTTACCTGCGCACTGAGCCGACTCAATTTGCGTAACTCTACCTACGCACTAAGCCAGCTCAGTCTCAGCACTGAGCTAGCCAAGTTCTACTAGATCGGCTCAGTTTGAAATTGAGCTAGCCCAGTCCTGTGTTGTGCCAGCAGTCTCAAATGCACAAATCTCTATTTTGCCTATGCGCCGAGACTTAGCCGATCTAGTTTTGGACTGAACCGACTAACCTACAGAAAATCTTCTTTCTGCAGTCTTGATTCTCCAGCTTTGATTTCTTGCTTCACCATGTATCTCAGGTCTTCGAAATACCAACCAAGCCCATGAAATCTCCGAAGCTAACCTCCTGACTCCTTCCTGTTAGATATATGTGCCCTAGAAGCCAGAATTGGCTGACACTTGTAATACACTTCTAGGGGCAAAATTGTAATTTTGACTATAATTAATGAAATGGGTTATTTTGTATCACACATGTGTATTTAGTGTCTGTGATACATCCTTTGAGTTAATGGTAATGATAATTCATATTTTCAAGAGTTGAAAATTTAAGACATGAATAATCATTATTAACTCATAAACAGCTCCCGACCATAAGATCATCACGAGGATGGTGATTGATCCGGAAGGTTGGTGTACGAATCGCTTCTCTTTAGTAGATGAGTCTTGAGTCTACAGTGTGGAGACACCAGAGCGAGAGTATAGGTACTCGTTAGAGAACGAGGGCACTGAGCGTGACCACCTCGAGTAGTCATTAGGAAGTCTACCTTCTCGTCAATGACTGACTCGATGCTGCAGTAGTGTGTCTGGTTCTTTGACCTGAGATGCATCGGCAGTTCACCTTGAGGGTGTTATAGTTTGACTACACCATTACTCGGTCTCCTAGCCATATGGAACCCTGAGGTGTATGTTGGCTATAGCATGTTCATTGTAGGAACTGGATTGCATCAAGATGGGAATCTATCTACCTCGGTGGTAGAGGAGTAGCCCTATGATGATCATGAGAATCAAGTCCAGAAGCCCATGGCCATGGCAGAGTGAAATAATAGAAAGAGTTTCTATTTAGATTTTCACATTGGACTCGAATCGAATGATTACATCATATGACAGAGACTAGGGTTTGACGAGTTCACCTTAACCCTAATCTGATCGGGGCTCAAGATAGAAGAACTGAATCACACAGGTAGCTGCACCAAGAGGTTCGCATTCAGCTCTGATGGGTTGCCACCATATACTGCTAGGTGTCACTGGTGGATTTTGGGAGCAATTAGAATGATTTAGATGATCGATCATTCTAGCTGTTCGAATCAGAAGAGTTCTGATCCATCGAAAGGAGTTTCGATGATGTCGATGATAGAGATCATGACATATCCCATTACCATACAGAACTGAACCTAACTGGGTCACACAAACAAGGGTTTGAATCTGGTGATCATCAATTGAACTGATCTAGTTCAATTGATCTGAATGAGATTCAATTAGGTTCAAGGAAATCGTGCTAGCACTCGATTGAACCTAACGTTCTTCTTTTACTATCATAAATAAGTTGTCCTGACTGAGCCAAAGGAGTTTGTGCTCAATCAGAGGCCTTCATATGGTCTGACTGGAGGTTGTCCAAGTCAGAATAGGTTGTCTTATTTGTAAGACATTACCTGCCATTTTTGGTCACCTGCCATTTCTTGTTCTTTGACTTTGGTCAAAAGTCTACCTTTGACTGGTCAAACGTTGACCATTGACCCTTTGACTTTTGACCACATGTCATGCACCTATTGGAGAGCTGGTGGGGGCCTGTCCCCCTGCCAGAACCTGGCAAGGAGAAGGGCGCACGCCAAGGGTGGCGTGAGCCCAAGTAGGAGGCGCCTAGGAGTCCTTGTTGGACAAGGACTCCACCTCCCTTTTGGATTCCAATCAGAGTTCTACTAAGAATCCAGTTTGACTGGTCTTAGGCACCCTCTAAGGAGGAATCCAGGGGTCTCTATTCCAACCAATCAGATTTAGATCTGATTTCACAAAGGGTTGTGATTGGTTGAGAGGAAGAGGAGTTGGATCACAAGAGGTCTATAAATAAGACCCTGCGCCCAACCCTAATCCTAAGTGAATTCAATAGAGATTTCCCACGCCCCAAGGCTGCCTCTCCCCTCCTTCTCCATGCCATAGTCTCTTCTCCCCTTGCTCTCCACATCCAAAAGTGTTTTGGATTTAGTTTGGTGCGATTCAGATCAAGGAAAGGCGATCAAAAGCAAGAAGGCTGCGCTGCTGCAAAAGGACGACTGCAGATCTTCAAAAGAGTTTTGAAGATCCTCCAGATCAGATCCAGATCTGATTTTTGGAGGTGTGATAGAGAAGAAGAGGATCTCCAGATCCAACCCGAGTGGATACCGGTAGAGGCCAGGCGCTTGCGTGGCTAAGATCCAGAACCTTCCGCTGCAATTAGGATCATCTACAGGGTAATAGGATTACCCAAATCAGGTAAATTAAATTTGATTTAATTTATCTTATTTTATTTTATTTATTAAAATAATAAGAATCAGATCTAAAACATATCAAGATCTGATTGAGATCAAGAGAAAATTTTTGAAATATATCTCTTGATCTAATCAGATCTGGACGAACCTGGACCGGGAAATCAGGATTTCCCTTCAACTGGTATCAGAGCCATGGTTCTAAATTGTTTAGATCTGATTTTAATTTTATTTTAATTAGAAAATAAAGTGATTTCAGATGTCACATGAGATGTGATCAGATCTGAAATCAGAAAAATTAAAATTAAATGATTTGGATCTAAGAACATGAAGATATGCATGACTAGTTCTAGAATAGAATAGTTCTATAGAATAGTTTTGCATGTCTTTGATTTAATCTGATTAAATCATATTTTAGATCTTCTTATTTACTATTTTTTGATATTATAAGTGTTATAATAACATCTGATAAACAGCAAATAAAAATTATTTAATTTTAAATATCATATGAGATATGATAGATGCATGACTAGACTAGTTGTAGAATAGTTCTACATAATTGTCTAGATTAGAATTTATTTTGATTAGATCAATTTAAATCTAATTTTTTAGATTATTATGTGATAATTTAGATCTGAAAACATGCATGATTTGATACATGAGATGTATGCAAAATATGCCTTGATTAGATCTAAATTTGTATATGAGATATATGATATAGATCTATAACTGTTTTGTAGATTTACATGTTCCTGATTAAGGCGTTCCTCTTGGCCGTCCGTGTTAGATATACGTGCCCTAGAAGCCAGAATTGGCTGACACTTGTAATACACTTCTAGGGGCAAAATTATAATTTTGACTATAATTAATGAAATGGGTTATTTTGTATCACACATGTGTATTTTAGTTGTCTGTGATACATCCTTTGAGTTAATGGTAATGATAATTTCATATTTTCAAGATTGAAAATTTAAGACATGAATAATCATATTTAGACTCATAAACAGCTCCCGACCATAGATTCATCACAGAGGAGGTGATTGTAATCCGGAAGTTGGTGTACGATCGCTTCTCTTTAGTAGATGAGTCTTAGTCTACAGTGTGGAGACACGAGCGAGAGTAGGTACTCGTTAGAGAACGAGGGCACTGAGCGTGACCACCTCGAGTAGTCATTAGAACTCTACCTTCTCGTCAATGACTAACTCGATGCTGCAGTAGTGTTGTCTGGTTTCTTTGACCTGAATGCATCGGCAGTTCACCTTGAGGGTGTTATAGTTTGACTAACCATTACTCGGTCCCTAGCCATATGGAACCCTGAGGTGTATGTTGCTATAGATTGTCATGTAGGAACTGGATTGCATCAAGATGGATCTATCTACACTTCGGTGTAAGGAGCAGCCCTATGATGATCATGAGAATCAAGTCCAGAACCATGGCCATGGAGAGTGAAATAATAGAAAGAGTTTCTATTAGATTTTTACATTGGACTCGAATCGAATGATTACATCATATGACAGAGACTAGCTGTTTGACGAGTTCACCTTAATCCTAATCTGATCGGAAGCTCAAGAAGAAGAACTAATCAAAGGTAGCTGCACAAGAGGTTCGCATTCAGCTCTGATGGTTGCCAACCATATACAATGCTAGGTGTTCATGGTGGATTTGGGAGCAATGAAATGATTAGATGATCGATCATTCTAGCTGTTTCGAATCAGAAGAGTTCTGATCCATCGAAAGGAGTTTCGATGATGTCTATGATAGTAGATCATGACATATCCCATTACCATACAAACTGAACCTATACTGGGTCACACAAACAAGGGTTTGAATCTGTGATCATCAATTGAACTGATCTAGTTCAATTGATCTGATGAGATTCAATTAGGTTCAAGGAAATCGTGCTAGCACTCGATTGAATCTAACGTTCTTCTTTTACTATCACAAATAAGTTGTCAGACTGAGCCAAAGAAGTTTGTGCTCAATCAGAGGCCTCATATGGTCTGACTGGAGGTTGTCCAAGTCAAAATAGGTTGTCTTATTTGTAATACATTACCTGCCATTTTTGGTCACCTGCCATTTCTTGTTCTTTTGGACTTTGGTCAAAAGTCTACCTTTGACTGGTCAAATGTTGACCATTGACCCTTTTGACTTTTGACCACATGTCATGCACCTATGGAGAGCGTGGTGGGCTCTGGTTTCCTCCTTGCCTAGGAGGCTTAGGTCAAGTTGGGAGAGGGCAGCATTGCTAGGTTTGCTGTCCGGAAGCCCAAGAGAAGGGCGCCTAGGAGTTCTTTTTGGACAAAGGACTCCACCTCCCTTTAGGATTTCCAATCAGGAGTTCTACCTAAGATAATGCCAATGTTTGAGTCTGGCTTCACGAAGACGAGTCCCTTGAATCTAAGGAATAACCAAGAGAGGTTCATTCATTTCCTACTCCACCCAACAATCATGTTATTAGCTATTCTGATTCTCTAGACAATTAAGTCCGCTTAGAGTACTTTGTGTTGAATGAGTAATGTTTACCGAGGAATGCCTGTATGGTCTACAAAGATGTCTATACCTATTAAAGGTATCATCTGTCGAAAAAATACCACTACCAATAGGATTACTCATTCAAAAAAGTTCGAAAATGATGATTTTACCAACACCTCCTCTAGCTGCGCTCTTTTTCGCCCTCCGTTCGCTTCACAAACGCCAACTACTTCTTCATCCCCTTTTGGACTCTCCATACAATCCAAATCAGTGTTTTTGTGAAATTTAGTTGTGGTGCGAATTTCAGATCAGACACGAAAAGGCGCAAATTCAAAAAAGCAAGAGGGGTTCCTCTGGCCGCGTGGACCTGCACATTAAGCCAAAGGACGACTGCCAGATCTTCAAAGAGTTGAAAGATCGCCGCTCCAAATCAGATTCCAGATCTGATGTTTTGTTAGGTGTGATAGAGAAGAGAGAGCGTTCCAGAAATCCAACCCGGAGTGGATACGGTAGAGCCTAGGCGCTTGCGTGGCCTAAGATCCAGAACCTTCCGCCTCGCCAATCCAGGATCATCTACAGGGTAATAGCATTACCCAAATCTTCGTAGGTAAATTTGAATTTGATTACATGTATCGTTCTTTATTTTATATTATTACACAAAATAATACAGAAATTTCAGATGTGAAAGCAGATCAAGATTCTGGGCATATTATGCGTAAAGGATGCATAACCTTTTTTTCGATAATCCCTTCATTTATCTCTCTAGAATCTACATCAGATCCCTCGTGAATCGAAGAACTGCACTCGGAGTGGAAATCAGGTAATCTCCCTTGGCAACTGGGGTAATTCCCAGTTACACTGAATTTCTAAAATATATAGATCTCGTTTTTTAATTTTGTATTTTAATTAAAGTATATATTGTGGACATGTGTCACCGCAGTTTCCCTATTCATGAGATGTTGATCAGATCTGAATAGCTCAAGAAAAGACTATGAACAGATTCAAAAGTTCCGACTCTTGTTTGGCATCTAATGAGTACGCATCTTAATGCACCTCATGCGTTAATCTGAGTGACTAGTATCATAATGCAGACTAAGCACAATAGTTACTAAATCTGAATAAGATATGTGTTCGCTCCTTTAAGAATTTAATTCAATCGGTAAATTCTATTGTGGTCAGATATGGTCTTCTTTTTACTATTTTTGAGTGAAATGCCATAAGTAGATGTGTTATGAAAGAATAGAAGAACATCTGATAAATAGGGAATAGATTAGAAAATTATGTCATAAGTTAGTGTGAAGATGTGATTTCATTGAGATGAAGAATGACTAGCATTGCTGGGGCATTGACAATTATGACTAAGAATTTGGCTTATGGAAGTATCTATACGATAATGGGGTCTTTAGATTTAGGAAGAATTCGTCATTTTGATTAGATACGCAGATTTAATATTCCTATTTTTTTTCATTTATAGAACCCTCTTATTGTATAAGTTCGACTAATTGTTCTACGATCTCTTAAACCTCTACCAATCCACAACCACATTTGTTGAAATATTCAGTATTCCTTAAGCATCTGATTGGGTTGGAATAAGGGAACACTGGCACCTGTTGGATATTACCATAGCATTGTATTGACGAAGGGTAGTCATTGCGCATCTGCATGTAGCTATAACTACTGGATAATCTTAGTTTAGAAATAATGCACGATCTGATTGTAGATAATTTGACCTCATAATAGAAGTGGAGTTGGATAACTAGTGTTTCCGTATATGTTCTCAACATGTTTAGGACTCCGCTTAAGATGGTAGAGAAGCTCGTATCTCTTTGAGGCCTCGGTACGCGGCTGGCTGTAATGAACGGAAACAGCGGTTACGGTCCCTCTTCGTTCCCTGGTCTGATGGTGGTGTGTTCTGGTCAGGACGTAGTAGGGGTGCTGCGTGTTCGTTTCCTTAATCAAAGATCCGAAAAGGACCGTGTACCCTTTCTGGCACACAAGACTCCCTCAGATCCTATGAGAACGCTGTAGCAAGTATTTTAGTATGTTGTCATAGGTTTGTTCATATGAACCTTCAAAAGTTGTGAATGGCTTTCAAAATTCAAGGAATATTTATTAGTTTAGCGTCACACTCCAAAATTATAGTCTAAGAACCTATTGTGGAAAAGTAATTAACAAGAATCTACAGAAATACAAAATATGTGCCAATAGAGTTAGTGGAGCCCTCTACAAGGGCTTATGAATGGCGAAGAAGGTAGTGAGTGCTTTCACAAATTAATAGACAAAGCTCCTAAGCTGGGTTTCTGACTTTGGATTCGAGACCACCGAATCAACGCAGTTCGGGCTTATGTGAGTTGACCAGTAAGTGGAAGTACTACTGAATTGACAATGCCGAACACATCTTAAACTTGACCTTAGGGCCCCTTCACCATAGGATTAAAAGTCGTCCATGGAGGTAACCATAAGATAATCGTTAGTCACGATTCAAAGACTAATGACCGAATTAGGTCTACAGAGCGTAGAGGGTCTGGATATGAAAGGCTTCAGACCCATTGGTTCTGACCAAATAGAAATTTGGTGTCCTATAAGGAAGTTTGGCACATAGAGGCGATCATCGAGCACCGGTTTTTAATTTGGATAAGCTAACTCGGACCTGAATGCGTTCTTGTGCATGGTAACGGCAAAATATCTGATCACCAGTCCTCACTTAACCTGGCCATAGCATCTATTGACACAGTCTGATCTTGAGGTGGTCAATAATCCAGCTGACCCCAATTGCCACTAGGTTAGTCATAATTGTTTATGACTAAGCCAAGTCTAGTTTAATGAGACCTGAATCAATTCTCCCATAAAAACTAAGAAAAGATTAAGTCCGAGGTCTTCTCACCATTGTAGACATGCGGCGGCCTTCCTGGGTTGATTGTTCTCCGCTGGATACAGTGGCTTCAGTTGCACCGGGGAAGAACGCGACCATGTCGTATTAGGCATTGGATGCTATGCGGCTGTGAGGATGATGTGCGGCTCCATATTTCGGATACTGGTGAGAGACCCAATTAGTAATCCAGTCTAGAAATGGTGGGTCTGACTAATGGAGTGAGTGACCAATTTCCGGATAAGTGAATTATATAGAGACCTACAAGTTCGTGGGCAGCCCAGAGAAGAATCATGAATCATAGAGTTGGTTCTAAACTCATTGGCTAACTCATCAACAATAAAACTGTTAGGTGAGGTGTATGAGGGTCAGTTGGGTGATGACCAGCCATCACCCAGATAGAACATCTCTATACGCGGAGTTTGCATCTCTATGGATGTAGTAGATCCGATGAAAAGTGGGACGTAATTTGTTTAAAAATAATAATCCCTAAACAAATTGTCAAGTCAACAATTACAAGCATACTAAATCTAAAATCTTTGACTCTCTACAGGAAAATGGTCTGCCGTACACATCTGGCAGTACCTAATACAAGAACTGGACTGGACCCAATTATAAAGATTGGCTCAGGAACTGACAAATTGTTTTGGATTCAGAGAAGTTAACACATGTTTTGACAGTCGCCCTCCCACCTTATCTCTCGTACCACTGAACAGAGAGCGTCTCTGGAATAAATGATTGACGATAAGGACAAAAGGCCGATATGTTGGCTTATAGACATGTTCATGTAGAGACTGGATTGAATCAAGATGGGATCTATCACCTCGGTTGGTAGAGGATAGCCTA
>QRFJ01004935.1:29656-57898 GCA_006176705.1 Cocos nucifera | reverse complement strand
TTTCTATTATTTCACTCTACCATGGCTATGGGCTTCTGGACTTGATTCTTATGATCATCATAGGGCTGCTCCTCTACCATCGAGGTAGATAGATTCCATCTTGATGCAATCCAATTTCGACAATGAACATGCTATAGCCAACATACACCTCAGGGTTTCGAATGGCTAGGAGACTGAGTTATGGTATAGTCAAACTTTAACACCCTCAAGGTGAACTGCCAATGCATCTCAAGTCAAAGAACCAGACACACTACTGCAGCATCGAGTCAGTCATTGACGAGAAGGTAGACTTTCTAATGACTACTCGAGGTGGTCATACTCAGTGCCCTCATTCTTTAACGAGTATCTGTACTCTCACTTTGATGTCTCCACATTGTGGACTCAAGACTCATCTACTAAAGAGAAGTGATTGTACACCAACCTTTCGGATCAATCACTATCCTCATGATGATCCTATGGTCGGAAGCATTTTATGAGTTAATAATGATTATTTATGTCTTAAATTTTCAACTCTTGAAAATATGAATTATCATTACCATTAACTCAAAGGATGTATCACAGACACTAAATACACATATGTGATAGAAAATAACCCATTTTATTGATTATAGTCAAAATTACAATTTTGCCCCTAGAAGTGTATTACAAGTGTCAGCCAATTCTGGCTTCTAGGGCATATATATCTAATAGGGACATCAAGGAATCCAAGAAATGCTTCAAGTATGAAGAAATATGGCACTTTAAGTGGGAGTGTTTGCTTTGGAAGAAGTGTAAGAGAGGAGAAAGCTTGGATTCCAACAGTACAGTTGCAAAAGTAAAGATTCGGATGAGCTTTTGGTGGTCTTGGAGGAGCTCACAGGGTGTGGTGTATCTGAGATGGTTTTGAAAAGGTCTGCAGAGTGTAGAGGATCCGAAGGATCAGCGATGGTGTTCGAGGTACAGTGGCATACCCAGTAGTGCAGCATTGGGTGGTTGGCCTTGGGGGACTCGAAGACAGAGTTGGCTTCTATGGCATCAGGGGGACTTCAGTTTTAGGTGGAGCACCGGACAGAGGTTGCTTTACGAATGGAGGAAGCTATGACACGAGTTCAGAGTAGGAGGTGTAGAGGGAGGACCTATATCCCAGCACCAGTGCTGGAGCTGTATAGATTCAGATGGAGATAATTATGCGGGGAGATAGGCGTGGCTCTAAGGGGATAGTGTCAGGTGGAGCATTAGGATTTGCGGTGAGTACCGATAAAGGAACGTTGCATGATCTTCAGAAAAGTCTAGGATAAATGATGCAACTGCCAAGTAGAAGGATACCTACAACTCTAAAGGTGGTATAGAAAAATAAGCTAAGGACTTCAGCGGTGGAGGCGATCATTCTGAAGGCCTCAAAGGGAGCTCAGCAGTCGAAGAAGAATGATAGTGGCAAGGTGAGTACGAGGGGTTATCAGGACATGCAGGGATAGCAGGATCATGCAGGAGGATGTTGTCAGGTGCGCCAAGGCTTGGGTGCACCAAGATGGACATTATAGGTGGTGTGGTGCTCCCAAGTCTTGAGAGGCCACAGACAAAATCAGGGTGAGGGCTTCGAGGAGGCTAGGATAGGTGTGATCCTAGGGCTAGGACAGGAGTTGTCCTAGAGTGGAGGCAGCATGTAGCTCTCTATGGCTTGAGGTTTGAGTATTGAGGATCTCAAGGGGCTTGGTTGGTGCTTTGAAGATCTAAAATTTAAGGTGGAGCAAGAAACTAAAGCCAAAAAATCAAGACTACAGAAGAAAGATTTTGTAGAGGTTAGCCGGCTCAGTCCAAAACTGGATTGGCTAAGTCTCAAAGTATGAATTAAATAGAGAGCTGCACATTCGAGACTGCTGGCATGGCATAGGACTGGGACGGCTCAGTTTCAGACTGAGCCGACCCAGTGAAACTTAACCAACTCAGTGCTGAGATCGAGCTGGCTCAGTGCACGGGTAGAGTTATACGAGAGTCTATTTTGGGCTAGGATCTGGGTTGATCCTAGGGGTCTTAAGGCTTGGTTTGAGAGATCTTAAGAAGGCTAATTCATGTATGGGTTGGAATTAGATCCAGGGGATGAGTGAAGGAAAATCCTGATTTCTCGGACCAGGTTCGTTCAGATTTGATCGGATCAAGAGATATATTTTAAAAATTTTTCTCTTTGATCCAAATCAGATCTGAGATGTTTCAGATCTGATTATTATTATTTTAATAATTAAAATAAAATATAGATAAATTAAATCAAATTTAATTTACCTTGATGTAGGGTAATCCTATTATCCGTTGATGATCTTGTAAGCAGTGGAAGGTTCTGGATCTAGCCACGCAAGTGCCTGGCTTCTACCGGTATCTACTTGGGCTGGATCTAGAGATTCTCTTCTTCTCTATCACATCTCCAAAAATTAGATTCAAATCTGATTTGGAGGATCTTCAAAACAACTTTCGAAGATCAGCAGTTGTCCTTTACAGCAGCGCAGCCTTCTAGCTTTCTGTCACCTTTCTTTCGCCTAGATTGCACCAACTTAAGTCCCAAACTTACTTTGAGCATGGAGAGGAGAGGGAGAAGATGGGCTTGGCATGGAGGAGGGGAGAGAGGCAGCCCTTGGGTGTGGGAATTATGTTCATATATTTTTGAGTTGGGCGCAGGATCTTATTTATAGACTATGCGTGATCCAACTCCTCTTATTCCCAACCAATCATAACTCTTTATGAAATTAGATCTAAATCTGATTGGTGGGAATAGAGTCCCTTGGATTCATCTTTAGATGATGCCTAAGACCAGTCAAAGTTGATTCTTAGGAGGAGTCTAATCGGAATCCAAAAAGGAGATGGAGTCCCTATCCAACAAGGACTCCTGGGTGCCTCCTGCTTGGGCGCACGCCACCCTTGGCGTGCACCCTCCTCCTTGCCAGCTTCTAGCAGGGGGACAAGCCCTCACCAACTCTCCAATAGGCACATGACACGTGGACAGAAGTCAAAGAGTCAATGGTCAACATTTGACTAGTCAAAGGTCAACTTTTCGACCAAAGTCAAAGGACGAGAAATGGCAGGTGACCAAAAATGGCAGGTATTGTCTTACAAAATAAGACAATCCTTTTCTGATCTGGACAACCTCCAGTCAGACCATAGTGAAGGCCTCTGTTTCGAGCACAAACTCCTTTTGGCTCAGTCAGGACAACTTATTTATGATAGTAAAAGAAGAACGTTAGGTTCAATCGAGTGCTAGCACGATTTCCTTGAACCTAATTGAATCTCATTCAGATCAATTGAACTGGATCAGTTCAATTGATGATCACCAGATTCAAACCCTTATTTGTGTGACCCTAGTTAGGTTCAGTTCTGTATGGTAATGGGATATGTCATGATCTCTATCATCGACATCATCGAAACTCCTTTCGATGGATCAAAACTCTTCTGATTCGAACAGCTAGAATGATCGATCATCTAAATCATTCTAATTGCTCCCAAAATCCACCAGTGACACCTAGCAGTATATGGTGGCAACCCATCAGAGCTGAATGCGAACCTCTTGGTGCAGCTACCTGTGTGATTAAGTTCTTCTATCTTGAGCCCCGATCAGATTAGGGTTAAGGTGAACTCGTCAAACCCTAGTTTCTATCATATGATGTAATCAATCGATTCAAGTCCGATGTGAAAAACTAAATAGAAACTCTTTCTATTATTTCACTCTGCCATGGCCATGGGCTTCTGGACTTGATTCTCATGATCATCATAGGGCTGCTCCTCTACCACCGAGGTAGATAGATTCCATCTTGATGCAATCTAGTTCCTACAATGAACATGCTATAGCCATCATACACCTCAGGGTTTCAAATGGCTAGTAGATCGAGTTATGGTGTAGTTAAACTATAACACCCTTAAGGTGAACTGCCGATGCATCTCAGGTCAAAGAACTAGATACACCACTGCAGCATCGAGTCAGTCATTGACGAGAAGGTAGACTTCCTAATGACTACTCGAGGTGGTCATGCTGAGTGCCCTCGTTCTCTAATGAGTATCTGTACTCTCGCTTCGCTGTCTTCACACTGTAGACTCAAGACTCATATACTAAAGAGAAGCGATTGTACACCAACCTTTCGAATCAATTACCATCCTCATGATGATCCTATGGTCGGAAGCATTTTATGAGTTAATAATGATTATTCATGTCTTAAATTTTCAACTCTTGAAAATATGAATTATCATTACCATTAACTCAAAGGATGTATCATAGACACTAAATACATATATGTGATAGAAAATAACCCATTTTATTGATTATAGTCAAAATTATAATTTTGCCCCTAGAAGTGTATTACAAGTGTCAGCCAATTCTGGCTTCTAGGGCACATATATCTAACAAGGACCATATCTAATAGGGTATGATTTCTCCATTTCAAAATCCTATTGAGTTGAGACATTCTAAGTGAAGTCCATTGTAAGACTATGCTATTATCCTTGAGATAGTCTAGAAATTTTCGACTAAGATATTTACCTCCTCGATATGATCAAAGAATCTTAATAAATTTTTTTATTTATTTTTTTACTTCAAGTCTAAATTTTTTGAATTTTTTAAAGACTTCAGACTTATGTCGCATTAAATACACATATCCATACCAAAATAAATCATCGATAAAGATAATGAAGTAGACATAATTACCTCTGATCGGTACATTAAATGGGCTACACACATCTATGTGTACTAGGATAAGTAGGTCTGTGACCCTTTTGCCATATCCTTTAAAAGAAAGCTTGGTCATTTTGCCATGAAGGCATGATTTATAAATCGGATATGACTCGAAAGTTAATGGACTCAATAGCTTGAATTTCTCTAATTTGTTAATCGTATCTTCAACTATATGATCTAGCCTAAGGTGCCAAATATACCTATTATTTAGATTATTCCTAGGTTGCTTTGATCCTATGGCATTCACATTTTGTTCAATATTAAAAATAAAAACATCAATATGTAATTGATAGAGACCATTAATAAGGAAACCACTTATAATTTTATTTCTTTCAAAAAGAATATTACAATGGTCCTTTAAAAAACTAATTACATAGCCTTCCAGTGTTAAACAAAAAATAAAAATTAAATTTTTGCTTGCTGTAGGCACATAAAAATAGTTCCTAAGTACTAAATCTAATCCTGATGGTAGTTGAAGAGGGTAGGTTTCCATGGCCATAATAACAACTCTTGCTTCTTTCTTGACGTGCAGGATCATCTCACCATCCCTCAACCTCTTGTTCTCCTCAAGACCCTACATAGAAGTGCACAGATGAGCACTAGAACTAGAGTCAAGCACCCAACTAGATGCAGAAGAAATTATAAGATTAGATTTTATTACGAGCATACCTCTAGAAGGACCTGCCTCCTTCTTGTTCTTCAGGCTGGCCAGGTATAGAGGATAGTTCCGCTTCCAGGGTCATCTATATTGCAATGAAAATACTTTTTCTTATCAGTGGCCTTCTTCTTTGGCTCTATGTTTCTCTTATTTTTTTCATCTATCTTCTATTTTTCACAGACTTTTTTTTTCCAACAGACTTTCTTTTGGAGGAAGTCCGCTCCACAGTAAGCACTGAATCTTTTGAACATTTCAAAGAAAGCTCAGCAGTAACCAGCATATTCATCAATTTAGCTAAAGTGCATTGTAGCTTATGCATATGAAAGTTTATGATAAATTACCCATATGCATCAGTCAAGGACTACAAGATCACATCAATTTGTAAGTCCCTATCTAGTTTGACATCGAGCTTATCAAGCTCTTCTAGATCCTTGATCATCATTAGACAATGATCTTGAACCGATTGCCCATCACATATTTGAGCCTTAAAAAGTCTTCTAGTGACTTGATACTTGGCTGCGCGACTCTCTTCATCAAACAACTCTTGTAGGTGAGTCAATATTTGATGAGCAGTTCTGATGTCCTCATGTTGGCACTGAAGCTCATCAAACATCGAGCCTAACATATAGTACCTAGCTTTATTACCTTCGTTCATCCATTTTTCAAAGATGCTCTCTATTCAACGGATGGACGGGCTGGTAAGGTGGGGGATCCTGATCCAATACATGAGTCAACTTTTTAGAATCTAAAATAATTTTATAATTTTAGAGTCAATCCTTATAATTGGATCCTACCAGTCTATGGGTGTCCAAGATAAGGGCTAGTGGATTGGACGCAGATATTTTTTCTATAGAGAGTCAAAGTTTCTAGTTAGATTTTATAATTAGACTTCATTAATTTATTTAGAATTTTTATTTTTAAATAAATTAAGCTTTTACTATTTTCTTGGATGCCTACACTCCCTAGATAGAGATGCAAAAATTTTTATGATCATTGATTTCTAGTGGATGGTGCGATCCCACCGACTGGCTCACCATCCCACCTAATGGTTATTGATGATGGTCTGTTAGATATATATGCCCTAGAAGCCAGATTGACTGACACTTATAATACACTTCTAAGGATAAAATTATAATTTTAGTTATAAATAATAAAATAAATTATTTTCTATCATAGTGTGCATTTGAAAGTGTCTGCGATACATTTCTTGAGTTAATAGTAATGATAGTTCATATTTTTAAGAGTTGAAAATTTAAGACATGAATTTTCATTATTAACTTATAAAATACTTCCAATCGTAGGATCATCATAAGAATGGTGATTGATTCGAAAGATTGGTGAATGATTACTTCTTTTGGATAGATGAGTCTTGAATCTACAGTGTAGAGATACTGGAGCAAGAATATAAGTACTGTTAGATATATGTGCCCTAGAAGCCAGAATTGGCTGACACTTGTAATACACTTCTAAGGGCAAAATTATAATTTTGACTAAAATCAATAAATGGGTTATTTTTTATCATATATGTGTATTTAGTGTCTGTGATACATCCTTTGAGTCCTAAATGGCCAATTGGCTACAAGTCTAAGTCCCATCTTCTCAAGGTGGGCTTCGATCTTCTGCTGGCCCAACGGCTTTGTAAGTGGGTCTGCCACATTATCTCATAAATTGACTCTCTTGACCATAGGATCATCTCGAGGTATTGATCGCGGATGAGGTGGTATACAATCGCTTCTCTTTGGTGAGACCTCGGCTCCTTAGCAAGGGCTATGGCGCCATTGTTGTCGCAGTATAGAGGAATGGCATCTGATGGCATTACTCCTGATTTCTGCAGCAAACTTCTTATACCAGAATGCTTCCTTCGCAGCTTCTGATGCAGCGATATATTCTGCTTCCATGGTGGAATCTGCTATCACCGTTTGCTTGGAACTCTTCCAGCTGATAGCTCCACCATTGCACACAAACAGACTCCCAGATGTCGACTTTCGATCATCTATATCGGACATGAAGTCCGAGTCTGTGTATCCCTGGACCAGGAGTTCTCCGTTACCAAAGACCAGCATCATATCCTTAGTTCTTCTCAAGTACTTAAGGATACATTTCACAGAAGTCCAGTGTTCTTCACCTGGATTTGACTGATATCTGCTTGTGACACTCACAGCATGGGCTATATCAGGTCGTGTACATAGCATGGCATACATGAGGCTCCCTATTGCAGAAGCATAAGGGATCTTGCTCATGCGTTCTATTTCCTCAGGTGTGCTGGGGCACATCTTCTTGGAAAGATGAATACCATGTCTGAAGGGTATTAATCCCCTCTTAGAGTTTTCCATACTAAACCTCTTTAGTACTTTCTCTATGTACATCTTCTGTGAAAGTCCTAGCATCCTATTCGGTCTATCCCTATAGACCTTAATTCCTAGAATAAAGGATGCTTCACCTAGGTCTTTCATGGAGAATTCCTTGGACAACCACATCTTGACTGATGTCAACATGGGAATATCATTCCCAATAAGGAGGATGTCATCCACGTACAATACGAGGAAGACAACAGCGCTCCCACTGACCCTTTTGAAAACACATGGTTCCTCTTCATTTTTGATGAAACCAAACTTTTTGATCACATCATTGAAATGAGTGTTCCAGCTCCGAGATGCTTGCTTAAGTCCATATATGGACCTTTGCAGCTTGCAAACCTTGTGATCAGTATCACTGGATGTGAAACCTAGCGGCTGTTCCATATAGATATCTTCCTCAAGATATCCATTCAAGAATGCCGTTTTCACGTCCATTTGCCATATTTCATAATCGAAATAGGCTGCAACAGCAAGCAATGTGCGGATGGATTTTAGCATAGCTACTGGGGAAAAGGTATCCTGATAGTCTATGCCTTCGCGTTGACTATAACCTTTTGCCACCAATCTAGCCTTGAATGTCTCCACATTCCCATCTGCACCAATCTTTCTCTTGAAGATCCATTTACATCCAATAGGTACTATACCTTCTGGTGGATCTACCAAGGTCCAGACTTGGTTTGAGTGCATCGAGTCAATTTCTGACTGCATTGCCTCTAGCCATTTCTCGGAGTCGATATCTGATATCGCCTCGTTGTAGGTTTTGGGATCATCTCCATGAGCACCATTACCTACGAGGAACATTTCCTCTACATCCTCTGAAACAATACCTAAGTATCTTTCAGGGGGACGGGAAACTCTTTCCGATCTACGAGGTGGAGGAGGTAGTGTTCTTATTGGCTCAACCTGATTTGGTTCCACTTGGTCCTTAGCTCGTTCTGCTTGTGAGACTTTCTCATCAAGCTTGATCTATTTTCCAATGCCGCTATCTTGAATAAACTATTTTTCAAGAAAGATGGCATGTCGACTCACAATCACATTGTGGTCTTCTGGAATGTAGAAATAGTATCCTAATGACTCTTTAGGATATCCTATGAATCGAGCTCTAAAGGACCTAAACTCTAACTTGTCCGCTTGTTGTCTTTTGACATGAGCCGGACAACCCCAAATTCTGAGATGACTCAGACTTGGTTTCTTACCGTGCCATATCTCATACGGTGTGGTAGGAACGGTTTTAGAGGGAACCCTATTCAGTAGATAGATTGAAGTTAACAATGAGTGTCCCCAAAGAAAATCAGGGAGGTCTGTGAAGCTCATCATGGATCGAACCATATCTAATAGAGTCCGATTTCTCCATTCTGAAACCCCGTTGAGTTGAGGTGTTCCTGGTGGAGTCCATTGAGAGACTATGCCATTATCCTTGAGATAGTCTAGGAATTCCCTGCTAAGGTATTCACCTCCTCGATCTGATCGAAGAACCTTAATGGGTTTTTCTGTTTGTTTTTCTACTTCATGTCTGAATTCTTTGAACTTTTCAAAGGCTTCAGACTTGTGTCTCATAAGATACACATACCCATACCTAGACAGATCATCGGTAAAGGTAATGAAGTAGACAAAATTGCCTCTAGCCGGCACATCAAATGGGCCGCACACATCAGTATGTACTAGGGCAAGGAGATCTGTGGCCCTCTCCCCATGTCCAACAAAAGGGAGTTTAGTCATTTTGCCTTGAAGACAGGATTCACAAGTTGGATATGACTCGGAAGTCAATGGACTCAATAGCCCATTTTTCTCCAATTTGTTGATCCTATCTTCTGCTATATGACCTAATCTCAGGTGCCATAGATATCTGTCGTTTGGACTATCCCTAGGTCGTTTGGCATTCACGTTTTGCTCGATAGTTAGAACAGGTACATCAATATGTAGCTGATAAAGACCATTAATAAGGAAACCATTTGCAATTTTATTTCTTTCATAAAGAATGTTACAATGGTCCTTAAAGAAGGTGATCACATAACCTTCTTGTGCTAAGCATGAAACAGAAATCAAATTCCTGCTGGCTGCAGGCACAAAATAACAGTCTTTCAAAACTAAGTCTAAACCAGATGGTAATCGAAGAGGGTATGTTCCCACGGCTACTGCAGCAACTCTTGCTCCATTACCAACGCGTAGGATCATGTCTCCATCCCTCAGCCTCCTGCTATCCTCAAGACCCTGCATAGAAGTGCACAGATGAGCACTAGAACCAGAGTCAAGCACCCAACTGGATGCAGAAGAAACCGTAAGGTTAGACTCAATAACGAGCATACCTCCAGAAGGACCTTCCTTCTTGTTCTTCAGGGTGGCCAGGTAAGTAGGGCAGTTCCGCTTCCAATGGCCGTCGCTGTTGCAATGGAAACACTTTCCTTTGCCATCGGCCTTTTTCTTCGATTCTGCCTTCTTCTTCTTTGATCCTTCCACCTTTTGCTTTTTCACAGACTTCTTTTTCTTTCCATAAGACTTTCTTTTGGAAGAAGTCCGTTCCATAGCAAGAACTGAGCCTTTAGAACCTTTCATAGAAAGCTCAGCGGTAACCAGCATATTCATTAACTCGGCCAAGGAATTCTGAAGTTTATGCATGTGGTAATTCATGATGAATTGCCCATATGCATCAGTCAAGGATTGCAGAATGATATCGTTCTGCAGGTCCAAGTCCAACTTCACACCGAGCTTCTCAAGCTCTTCCATGTCCTTGATCATTGTCAGACAGTGATCTTGGACTGACTGCCCATCACGCATCTTAGCCTTAAAAAGTCATTTTCGTGACTTGATATTTGGCTGCGCGACTCTGTTCACCAAACATCTCCTGCAGGTGAGCCAACATTTGGCGAGCAGTCCCGATATCCTCATGTTGGCGCTGGAGCTCATCAGACATCGAGCCCAACATGTAATATCTGGCCTTATTATCTTCGTCAATCCATTTTTCCAGAGACGCTCTCTGTTCAACAGATGGACGGGCTGGTAATGTGGGAGGGTCCTGGTCCAAAACATGGGTTAACTTCTCGGAACCCAAAATAATTTTGTAGTTCCTGAGCCAATCTTTATAATTGGGTCCAGTCAGTCTATGTGTGTCCAGGATACGTGCCAATGGGTTTGACGCAGACATATTCCTGTAGAGAGTCAAAGATTCTAGTTAGATACTGTAATTTTGACTTGACCAATTTGTTTAGGGATTTTATTTTTAAACAAATTAGCTCCCACTATTTTCTCGGATCCCTACACTCCCTCTGTAGAGATGCGAAAATCTCCACGATTAATGATTTCTAGTGGGTGGTGCGGTCTCACCAACTGACTCATCACCTCACCTAACAGTTATTGGTGATGGGTTAGCCAATGAGTGAACAACTCTTGTTCAATGATTCTCTAATCATGGTGCACCCAAACTTGGTCTCTAATTCATGAATCTCACCGTATCCGGAATATTGATCCACTCCTTAGTTAAGTCAGACCCACCATTTGCATAGACTGGGTTCCTAATTGAGTCTCTCACCGTATCCGAAATATTGAGCCCAACTCATCCTCCAGCCCATAGCATCCAATGCCTAATAGACATGGTTGCATCTTCCCGGTGCAACTGAGCCACTGTATCCAGCCGAGAACAATCAACCCCGGGAAGGGCCCGCACATCTACAATGGTGGAAGACCTCAGACTTAATCTTTTCTTAGGGAGAATTGATTCAGGTCTCATTAAACTAGACTTGTCTTAGTCATAACAATTATGACTAACCTAGTGGCATGGGTTAGCTCGGATTATTGACCACCTCAGATCAGAACTGTGTCAACAGATATGGCCAGGTAAGTGAGACCGGTGGAAGGAATATGCCATTAACTCGTACAAGAACGCATTCAGGTCGAGTAGCTTCCAATTAAAAACCAGTCGGTCGTCTATGCCAAACTTACCTTAGACACCAAATTGTTGAGTCAGAACCAATTGGGTTAGCCTACAATCCAGACTCTAACCTCTGAGCCTAATTAGGTCTTGCTTGATCGTGACTCGATCTTGACCCAGACTTAATCCTATTAGGCTGGTCAATTTAAGCATTGTTGATCCCATCTAACCAACTCTTGATTCGGTTTGATCAACCGCTTAGACCTAATTGAGCTACCCAAGCCCGAACCCAGTATTATGAATATGTCTTAGATCTGAAATTCTCAATTTTAGACCTAATTAATATTCCATAAACTTAATTCTTAATTAAGTAGGGTTCATAAACAAAATATGCACAATAAATCCTAGGGTTTCAGGATCTAGGGTTTTGCAGAAAGTAAGTTTTGGGTTTCTGATTAAGGACGAACACGCAGCACCCCTACACATCATAAGAACACCCCATCGAATGGGAAGAGAGGGCCTTTAAACCCTTCTTCGTTCTTATGACCGGACGGCCAAGAGGAACGCCTTAATCAGGAACATTCAATACTACAAAACAATATCAGATCTATATCATATATCTCATATATAAAGTAGATCTAATCATGGCATATTTTGCATACATCTCATGTATCATAATCATGCATATTTTCAGATCTAAATTATCTCATAATAATCTAAAAAATTAGATTTAAATTGATCTAATCAAAATAAATTCTAATCTAGACAATTATGTAGAACTATTCTACAACTAGTCTAGACATGCATCAATCATATCTCATATGATATTCAAAAATTAAATAATTTTTATTTGCTATTTTTTAGATGTTATTATAACACTTATAATATCAAAAAATAGTAAATAAAAAGATCTAAAACATGATTTAATCAGATTAAATCAAAAATATGCAAGAACTATTCTATAGAACTATTCTATTCTAGAACTAGTCATGCATATCTTCTAATCTTAGATCCAAATTATTTAATTTTAATTTTTTCTGATTTCAGATCTGATCACATCTCATGTGACATCTAAAATCAATTATTTTCTAATTAAAATAAATTTAAAATCAGATCTAAACAATTTAGAACCATGGCTCTGATACCAGTTGAAGGGAAATCCTGATTTCCCGGTCCAGGTTCGTTCAGATCTGATCAGATCAAGAGATATATTTCAAAAATTTTTCTCTTGATCCCAATCAGATCTTGATATGTTTTAGATCTGATTCTTATTATTTTAATAAAATAAAATTAAAAGATAAATTAAATCAAATTTAATTTACCTGATCTGGGTAATCCTATTACCCTGTTGATGATCCTGTTTGCAGCGGAAGGTTCTGGATCTTAGCCACGCAAGCGCCTGGCCTCTACCGGTATCCACTCGGGTTGGATCTGGAGATCCTCTTCTTCTCTATCACACCTCCAAAAATTCAGATCTGGATCTGATCTGGAGGATCTTCAAAACTCTTTTGAAGATGAGCAGTCGTCCTTTGCAGCAGCGCAGCCTTCTTATTTTTGATCGCCTTTCTTTGATCTGAATCGCACCAACCAAGGTCCAAAACTCCTTTTGGACGTGGAGAGCAAGGGGAGAAGAGACTATGGCATGGAGAAGGAGGGGAGAGGCAGCCTTGGGGCGTGGGAAACTTTCTCAATTGAATTGCTATCTCATACAATCTGAGTTGGGCGCAGGGTCTTATTTATAGACTAAGCTGTGATCCAACTCCTCTTCCTTCCCAACCAATCACAACCCTTTGTGAAATCAGATCTAAATCTGATTGGTGGGAATAGAGACCCCTGGATTCCTCCTTAGAGGGTGCCTAAGACCAGTCAAAGTTGGTTCTTAGAAGAACTCTAATTGGAATCCAAAAAGGAGATGGAGTCCTTGTCCAACAAGGACTCCTAGGCGCCTCCAACTTGGGCACACGCCTAGGGTGGCGTGCGCCCTTCTCCTTGCCAGGTTCTGGCAGGGGGACAGGCCCCCACCAGCTCTCCAATAGGTGCATGACATGTGGTCAAAAGTCAAAGTGTCAATGGTCAACGTTTGACCAGTCAAAGGTAGACTTTTGACCAAAGTCAAAGAACAAGAAATGGCAGGTGACCAAAAATGGCAGGTAGTGTCTTACAAATAAGACAACCTTTTCTGACTTGGACAACCTCCTGTCAGACCATATGAAGGCCTCTGTTTGAGCACAAACTCCTTTGGCTCAGACAGGACAACTTATTTATGATAGCAAAAGAAGAACGTTAGGTTCAATCGAGTGCTAGCACGATTTCCTTGAACCTAATTGAATCTCATTCAGATCAATTGAACTAGATCAGTTCAATTGATGATCACCAGATTCAAACCCTTGTTTGTGTGACCCAGTTAGGTTCAGTTCTGTATGGTAATGGGATATGTCATGATCTCTATCATCGACATCATCGAAACTCCTTTCGATGGATCAGAACTCTTCTGATTCGAACAGCTAGAATGATCGATCATCTAAATCATTCTAATTGCTCCCAAAATCCACCAGTGACACCTAGCAGTATATGGTGGCAACCCATCAGAGCTGAATGCGAACCTCTTGGTGCAGCTACCTGTGTGATTCAGTTCTTCTATCTTGAGCCCCGATCAGATTAGGGTTAAGGTGAACTCGTCAAACCCTAGTCTCTGTCATATGATGTAATCATTCGATTCGAGTCCAATGTGAAAATCTAAATAGAAACTCTTTCTATTATTTCACTCTACCATGGCCATGGATTTCTGGACTTGATTCTCATGATCATCATAGGGCTACTCCTCTACCACCGAGGTAGATAGATTCCATCTTGATGCAATCCAGTTCCTACAATGAACATGTCATAGCCAACATACACCTCAGGGTTCCATATGGCTAGGAGACCGAGTAATGGTGTAGTCAAACTATAACACCCTCAAGGTGAACTGCCGATGCATCTCAGGTCAAAGAACCAGACACACTACTGCAGCATCGAGTCAGTCATTGACGAGAAGGTAGACTCCCTAATGACTACTCGAGGTGGTCACGCTCAGTGCCCTCGTTCTCTAACGAGTACCTGTACTCTCGCTCTGGTGTCTCCACACCGTAGACTCAAGACTCATCTACTAAAGAGAAGCGATTGTACACCAACCTTCCGGATCAATCACCATCCTCGTGATGATCCTATGGTCAGGAGCAATTTATGAGTTAATAATGATTATTCATGTCTTAAATTTTCAACTCTTGAAAATATGAATTATCATTACCATTAACTCAAAGGATGTATCACAGACACTAAATACACATATGTGATAGAAAATAACCCATTTATTGATTTTAGTCAAAATTATAATTTTGCTCCTAGAAGTGTATTACAAGTGTCAGCCAATTCTGGCTTCTAGGGCACATATATCTAACAGTGGTATCGTCGCTCGATGTGCTTGAATTTTTAGTAAGACCTTGGCTCCTTAGCAAGGGCTATGGCATCATTGTTGTCGCAGTATAGAGGAATGGCATCTGATGGCATTACTCCGATTTCTGCAGCAAACTTCTTGTACCAGAATGCTTCCTTCACAGCTTCTGATGCAGTGATATATTCTGCTTCCATGGTGAAATCTGCTATCACTGTCTTCTTGGAACTCTTCCAACTGATAGCACCATAAACAGACTCCTAGATGTCGACTTTCGATCATCTATATCAGACATAAAATTCGAATCTGTATATCCCTGAATTTGGAGTTCTCCATTACCAAAAGCCAACAACATATCCTTAGTTCTTCTCAAGTATTTAAGGATACATTTCATAGAAGTCTAGTGTTCTTCACCTAAATTTGACTGATATCTGCTCGTGACACTCACAGCATGGGCTATATCAGGTCGTGTACATAGCATGGCATACATGAGGCTCCCTATTGTTGAAGCATAAGGGATCTTGCTCATGCGTTCTATTCTCCTCAGGTGTGCTGGGGACACATCTTCTTGGAAGAGATGAATACCATGTCTGAAGGGTATTGAATCCCCTCTTAGAGTTTTCCATACTAAACCTCTTTAGTACTTTCTCTATGTACATCTTCTGTGAAAGTCCTAGCATCCTATTCGGTCTATCCTCTATAGACCTTAATTTCTAGAATAAAGGATGCTTCACCTAGGTCTTTCATGGAGAATTCCTTTAGACAACCACATTTTGACTATGGTCAACATGGGAATATCATTCTCAATAAGGAGGATATCATCTACGTACAGTACAAGGAAGATAATAGCGCTCTCACTGACCTTTTTGAAAACACATGGTTCCTCCTCATTTTTGATGAAATCAAATAATTTGATCACATCATTAAAATGAGTATTCCAGCTCCGAGATGCTTGCTTAAGTCTATTTATGGACCTTTGCAGCTTGCATACTTTGTGATCAGCATCACTGGATGTGAAATCTAGCGGCTATTCCATATACATATCTTCCTCAAGGTATCCATTTAAAAATGCCATTTTCACGTCCATTTTTTATATTTCATAATCGAAATAAGCTGCAACAACAAGCAATATGCAGATGGATTTTAGCATAGCTACTGGCAAAAAGGTATCCTGATAGTCGATGTCTTCACACTGACTATAACCTTTTACCACTAATCTAGCTTTTAATGTCTTCACATTTCCATTTGCACCATTCTTTCTCTTGTAGATCCATTTACACCCAATAGGTACTATACCTTCTGGTGGATCTACCAAGGTCCAGTCTTGGTTTGAGTGCATCGAGTCAATTTCCAACTTTATTGCCTCTAACCACTTTTCGAAGTTGATATTTGATATCACTTCGTCATAGGTTTTGGGATCACCAAGAACTCCATTACCTACGAGGAATATTTTCTCTAGCTCCTCTAAAATAGTACCTAAGTACCTCTCAGAGGGATAAAAAATCCTTTTCGATCTACGAGGTGGAGGAGGTAGTGATTGTATTGGCTCAATCTGATTTGATTCCTTAGGATCCTTAGCTCGTTCCTCTTATAAGACTTTTTCCTCGAGCTTGATCTACTTTCCAATGCCACTATCTTGAATAAACTATTTTTCAAGAAAGATGGTATGCCAACTCACAATCATGTTATGGTCTTCTGTAATGTAGAAATAATATCCTAATGACTCTTTAGGATATCCTATAAATTGAGCTTTAAAGGACCTATAGTCTAACTTGTTCCCTTGTTGTCTTTTGACATGAGCCGAATAATCCCAAATTTTGAGATGAGTCAGACTTGGTTTCTTACCATGCTATATCTCATATGGTGTAGTAGGAATGGTTTTAGAGGAAACATATTTAGTAAACATATAGCAGTTAACAAACTATGTCTCCAAAGAAAATCAGGAAGGTTTGTGAAGTTCATCATGGATCAAACCATATCTAATAGAGTCCAGTTCCTCTATTTT
Source organism: Cocos nucifera (assembly GCA_006176705.1). Lineage (NCBI taxonomy): Eukaryota > Viridiplantae > Streptophyta > Magnoliopsida > Arecales > Arecaceae > Cocos > Cocos nucifera. The sequence continues at coordinate 40,896 of QRFJ01004935.1, read as the reverse complement.
GAAATTTCGTTAAGTTGAGGTATTTCAGGTGGAGTCCATTGATAGACTATGCCATTTTGCTTGAGATAGTCTAGAAATTTTCAACTAAGTATTCACCTCCTTGATCTGATCGAAGAACTTTAATGAATTTTCTAGTTTGCTTTTCTACTTCATGTCTGAATTTCTTAAATTTTTCAAAAGCTTCAGACTTGTGTCTCATAAGATACACGTACCCATACTGAGATAAATTATCGGTAAAGATTATAAAGTAGACAAAGTTGCTTCTAGCCAGTACATCAAATGAGCCACACATATCAGTATGTACTAGGACAAGTAGATCTGTGGCCCTTTCCCCATGTCCTACAAAAGAGAGCTTAGTCATTTTGCCATGAAGACATGATTCATAAATTGGATATGACTCGAAAGTCAACGGACTCAATAGTCTGATTTTCGCCAATTTGTTAGCCCTATCTTCTACTATATAATCTAGTTTTAGGTTCCATAGATACCTATCATTTGGACTATCTCTGGATTATTTTGATCTTATGACATTTACATTTTGCTCAATATTAAAGATAGATACATCAATATGTAACTAGTAGAGACTGTTAATAAGAAAATCACTTGTAATTTTATTTTTTTCATAAAGAATATTACAATGGTTCTTAAGAAAACTAATTACATAGCCTTCTTATGCTAAATATGAAACAAAAATCAAATTCCTGCTTGCGCCAGATATATAATAACAATCCTTAAGTACTAAATCTAAGCCAGATGGTAGTCGAAGAGGGTAGGTTTCCATGGTCACAATAGCAATTTTTGCTCCATTTCTGACGTGTAGGATCATCTCACCATCCCTCAGCCTCCTATTATCTTTAAGATCCTGCATAGAAGTGCACAAATGAGCACTAGAACCAGAGTCAGGCATCCAACTGGATGCAGAAGAAATCGTAAGGTTAGATTCAATAACGAGCATATCTCTAGAAGGACCTATCTTCTTCTTATTCTTTAGGGTGGCTAGGTATGTAGGATAGTTTCACTTCCAATGACCGTCAGTATTACAATGAAAATACTTTTCTTTATCAGCAGCCTTCTTCTTTAGCTCTACCTTCTTTTTCTTTCCACCTTTCATCTTTTGCCTTTTTACAAACTTCTTCTTCTTTCCAAAAGACTTTCTCTTGGAGGAAGTTCGTTCAATAGTAAGTACTAAGCCTTTAGAATCTTTCATAGAAAGCTTTCAGTAATCAGCATATTCATAAGCTCAGTCAAAGTATTCTGAAGTTTATGCATATGATAGTTCATGATGAACTGCCCATATGCATCAATCAAGGATTACAAAATTATATCATTCTATAGATCCTGATCTAACTTCACTCCAAGCTTCTCAAGCTCTTCCAAGTTCTTAATCATCATCAGATAATAATCTTGGACTGACTGCCCATCATGCATTTTAGCCTTAAATAGTCATTTAGTAACCTGATATTTGGTTGCATGACTCTGTTCGCCAAATAACTCTTGCACGTGAGCTAACATTTGGCAGACAGTCTTGATATCTTCATGTTGGCACTGAATCTCATCAGACATCGAGCCTAATATGTAGTATCTGACCTTATTATCTTCATCCATCCATTTGTCAAGAGATGCCCTTTGTTCAGTGGATGGATGGGCTGGTAAGGTGGGAGGATCCTGATTCAATACATGAGTTAACTTCTCGAAACCCAAAATGATTTTAAAGTTTCAAAGCCAATCCATATAATTGGGTTCGATCAATCTATGGGTGTCCAGGATACGGGCTATAATTCATCCCTTTAACTATAATGCTCGTAGAACACATCAGAGTTCAACTATCAACTCTGATCAGGTTGTCCACATTGTATTTTAAAATACCAAATCCATCTGATGGATTATCCTGGCCAAGATTTTGCTATATTGAAATATAGTGATACATTCTTCTCCAATTCTTGGAGTGGTTAATTCCATCTTGATCACACTCCAACTTTGCAAGTACTTGACTATGCCCAGAAGCCTTTCATTGTTGAATTAAAGATTTAGTTAGTCTGGTACTAAAGCACAGTGAGTTGCTCGCAAGTCACTGATGATATCAGGTTTAAGGGATACTTATACCTATATCCCATCAGAGACATTCTCGATAGTAGAATGCTCTGAAGTTGGTCACATTCAATGATGATGTACCCATACATCTTACATATATGCCATACCAGTATCTCCACACACCTTGGTTAAGAAGATAACCAACCTATATGGCATATAGCGACCTATGCTCGATAGACGCTGTCGTTCTAATTAACAACCTATTATTTGGTCGTGAACAAATTTAAGGACTAATCGATAAATTCTCTCTTTATCAAAACTAAATAGTCCTAAGGACTTCATCACAACAATGGAGTTTATTAGAAGATGTAAACTTATGATGAAAAAAGATGCCAAAATATTTTTTATTAATTAATAAATTAATTATAATATCTCAACCATCAACAAACTGATGATTGGCTTTGGGACATAATTTCCAACACTAAAGTGGGGGCATCTCCCTCAAGCCCAAGGAGGGAGGTGCCCCATCATAGATCCAAGTGGAGAATCGGTGGTTTGCTGTCTATAAAGAATATCACAGGTTTCTTCAGATCCATGCTAAAGATCAGGGGCTTCCACAACATGGTATCAGAGCTTGTGATGACAATGATGATTGGCATTCGAGCGATATCATGGAACATCAATTGGTATCAGAAAGAGGTGATGCCAGTTGGTGCACTTACATGAAGGTACTCTCTAGAGATAGCTTTTAGATGTGTGTGGCAAGGATGGGTTTGCTAAAAAGAGATAAGTTCACAAGAACTTGGAAGCACCAAGGTGGAGAATATGAGCTTAAAAGTGGCACTCCCAAGTCTTGAAAACATGAGAAGATAGGTCATGGGAAGATAGAAGCAAGCCAGAAGAGAAATTGGTCTGGATAATAAAGTTTAGAAACTAAGTTGGCTCAACTGAGTCGGCTAAGTTGGATACTAGGTCGGCTCAGTCCAGGACTGGGTCGGCTATGTCTTAGAGAAAAATCTACATAGAAAATAGCATTTTTGGACTGTTGGCATGATACTCACTCTTCCCACATGGATCGGCATGGCCGTCGGTGATTAGCCAAGCAACAAGAAAGTACTTCTTAGAGATTTCTGCAGAAGCACGATCCAATGAATCAAGAAATAGAGAAGAAGAGAAGAAGAAATGTCGGAGAAAAAAGAGCTTTTATTCAATATATTTTAGCACTCCTACAACTTTGACCTATTTTTAGTATATATACTTTTCAAAGGATCAAGCCCAACCTCATAGAAAAACTTTCCAAATCCAAGCAACCCACGCATACAAAATAATAACCCATAAAAACTGAGCCAGCCCAGTTTCAGACTGAGTCGGCTAACCTACGACTGGATTGGCTCAATCTTAGACTGAGCCGATCCAGTCGTATACCATGCCAATAGTCCAAAAATACTGCTCTCTATCCAAATTTTCCTCTGAGACCTAGCCGACCTAGTTCTGGACTGAGCTGACCCAGTTTTCAACTGAGCCGGCTCAGACTCAGAGTGAGCCGGCCCAGTTTCTGAACTTTATTATTGAGACTAATTCTTCTTCTGGCTCATTTCCATCTTTCCATGATCTGTCTTCTCATATTTTCAAGACTTGGGAGTGCCATTTCTGAGCTCACATTCTCCATCTTGGTGCTTCCAAATCCTTATGAACTCATCTCTTCTCAACAGACCCATCCGTGCCATATATCTTTGAAAGCTATCTCTGGGGAGTACCTTTGTGAGTGCATCAGACTAATTTGCCTTGGTATGGATCTTCATTAGTTTCACTTCACCTTCCTCTACCAGCTCTCTAATCCTATGGTACCTCACGTCTATATGCTTTGTGCGTGCATGATAGATTGGATTCTGTGCCAACAACAGAGCACTCTGACTATCACTGAATAGTGTAACCTTGCTCTACTCCACCCCCAACTCATCAATCAGCCTCCTAAGCTAAAGGGGTTCCTTTGTAGCCTTCGTTATCTCAATGTACTCAACCTCTATGGTAGACAAGGCCGTGATTGGTTGAAGGATTGATCTCCAAGATATCGGTCCACCATATATGCAAAAGAGGTATCCAGTAGTAGACCTTCTTGTATCAAGATCACCAGCATAATTTGCATAAACAAATCCTTTCAGAGGATCTGAATCTTCACACATCTTCATAGATTATTCTCCATATCCTCTCGACTGCCCACCAAACACCAAACCATAATCCTTTATTCCATGCAGATATCTCAATATCCATTTCAATGCTTTCCAACATTCCTTCCTAGGGTTAGCTATGTATCTACTAACTGTGCTTACAGCATGTGTTATATCTGGTCTACAGCACATCATAGTGTACATCACACTACCTACAACATTTGCATAAGGAATTCGTTCTATGCACTCTCTCTCCTCTTCTGACTGAGGGCACTATAACTTGGAGAGAGACATATGGCTTGACAATGTTGTCTCTATAGGTTTGGCCTTCTCCATCCCAAACCTCTTCAGAACCTTCTAGATATACTTTCTTTATGATAAATGGAGCACTCCTTTACACCCGTCTCTACAAATCTCCATTCCAAGGATTTTCTCAGCTAGATCCAAATCTTTCATCTCAAATTCAGATGATAATGCTCTTTTCAACCTTTTCATAGTATCCATGCTTCTACTGGCTATGAGCATATCATCTACATACAATAACAGGTATAGAGCATCCTTCTCATCTACATCCTTGACGTAGACACAACAATCATGTTCATATCTGCTGAAACTTAGGCTCAAGACAAAGCTATCAAACCTTCGATACCACCGATGAGGGGATTGTTTCAAGCCATACAAAGACTTTCTGAGTAAACACACATTTTCTTTCTATCCCATCTCCATGAAACCATCTGACTATTTCATGTAGATTCTTTCCTCCAAAGTCCCATGAAGGAAGGTCATCTTCACATCCATCTATTCCAATTCCATATTATGTTGTGCCACCAGTGACAGCAAAATTCGAATAGATGTATGATGCACCATAGGAGAGAAAATTTCTATGTAGTCAACTTCTTCCCTTTGTGAGTATCCCTTTGCTACCAACCTTACTTTGAATCTAACTCCACCATGTTCTGAAGGTGCTTCTTTCTTTATGAACACCCACTTTGAACCAATAGGTCAAGCACCCTCTGGAAGATCCATCAGCTACCATGTCTGATTCTTCTTAAATGATTCAATCTCCTCCATCATGGCCTACATCCATGAATCATGATCCTCACTCTCTATGGCCTCTGCATAATTTTTTGGATCTTCATTAGCAGTGATGAGTGCATAGGAGATAACCTGATCAATGCTATATCTGACCAGTCTCCTAATAGTATGCTGGGACTTGTGCAAAGCCACTTTCACTAGCACATCTCTGCCAGATGTCTGTGGTTGCTCCTGCATATTTGTCTAAACTACCGGCCCTCCATGCTGATTTTCAATCTGAGATAATACTTTTCTGCCCAGCTCCACCTCAATAGGAATACTCCTATAAGTGAATGTAACCTGCATGCCATCATTCTCTGACTGGCCACCGCTGTTCACCTTTGTTTCTCCGATTTCATCTATCTCAGACCTCCTTAAGATGCTCTTCTCATCAAAGATAACGTCCCTACTAATCACTGACTTCTGTGCTTTAGAGTCCCATAGTAGGTACCCCTTGACTCCTTGTGGATACCCTATGAATGTCATCTTTTGAGATTTTGGATCCAATTTGCTCCTCTCGATTGCCTCCAAATGTGCATAGACTATGCAATCGAAGACATTCAGATGGCCAAGCTCTATCTTCTTCTCACTCTAGACCTCTTCTGGAATGCCTCCATTCAACTTATAATGAGGGGATCTGTTCACAAGAAAATAAGAAAAAATTGGAGCAACACCCCAAAAGGACTTTGAAAGTGATGTCTGCAGCCTCAAACTCCATGCCTTCTCGGTTAGTGTTCGGTTCATCCTCTCTACGATACCATTTTGCTGGAGAGTCATCCTCACCATGTAATGGCGTTTGATGCCATTTTTCTCACAGTACCTTCTAAACTTCAGGCTAGTATACTCTTCTCCATTGTTCAACCTCAGACACTTTATCTATCTCTCTGACTCCTCTACTTCAGCTCTTCAGGCTCTAAATCGGACAAACATCTTTGATTTTTCTCTTATCAGATAAACCCATACCTTCCTGAGATTTCATCAATGAAAGTAACAAAGTATTTTGCCCCACCTTTTGCTGATACAGGAGCTGGTCCCCACACATCAAAGTGCACTAAATCCAACACTCTCTCATTGTGCTTGGTACTTTTGGCAAACTTCATCCTATGTTGTTTGCCAAAGATACATGACTCATAAAGATCTGTGCCCTCTTTCTTTAGGGCTGGGATCATACCTCTTCTTCTTAGTTCTGAGAGCCCATGGTCACTCATATGACCCATTCAATAGTGCGACAGTTGACATAAATTCTACTCCTCCAGTGCCGCTGCTAGCATCTCTATACTATCATTTACCACTAAGCCTTCTATTTTATAAAGATTGTTGCTCAGTCTTCTACCTCTCATCACCACCAAAGCTTCTTTAAAAATTTTCAAACATCCACTCCCAACCTGGCTACTAAAAGCATAATCCTGCTCCTCCAAGTAGCCTAAAGAAATTAAATTCTTTTTCAACTTCGGTACATGCCTGATATTTGATAATATACGAATGATCTCGTCGTACATCCTCACCCTGATAGAGTCAATTTCAGCTACTTTGCATGGATGATTATCTTCAAGATTGACACTTCCATCATTAATCTTCTGGTAGGTAGCAAATCACTTTCGATAAGAAGTATAGTGGTGCGAGCATGATGAATCTTATATCCACATAGTATCGCACTCTATGGATCCATATGATACAACTAGCAGGTCTTCTCCATTGCTCATAGAAGCTGTATCATCTTCCTTGCTGGCCTTTCCTTTTTTTGATCTCAAAAGGGGACAATCTCACCTCAAGTGTCTAGGCTGATGACATTTATAACATTTCAATGTCATCTTCCTTTGATCGTGAGACTTTGACATGCCCTTAGATTTTTTTTCTTATCTTCTTCTTTGATCTTTTCTATCTTTTGTTCACAGCCAAGATCTCAGACTTAGGATCTTCCTTACAGATCTTCTTTCTTTGCTCATTTGATCTGAGCACACCAACAACCTCTTCATAGTTTAGGGTCTCCTTCCCATAAACTAAAGTTGTTATGAGACCATCAAACGAACTTAGGAGAGAACATAGTAGCAGCTGTTAGATATATGTGCCCTAGAAGCCAGAATTAGCTGACACTTGTAATACACTTCTAGGGGCAAAATTGTAATTTTGACTATAATTAATGAAATGGGTTATTTTCTATCACACATGTGTATTTAGTGTCTGTGATACATCCTTTGAGTTAATGGTAATGATAATTCATATTTTCAAGAGTTGAAAATTTAAGACATGAATAATCATTATTAACTCATAAACAGCTCCCGACCATAGGATCATCATGAGGATGGTGATTGATCCGGAAGGTTGGTGTACGATCGCTTCTCTTTAGTAGATGAGTCTTGAGTCTACGGTGTGGAGACACCGGAGCGAGAGTACAGGTACTCGTTAGAGAACGAGGGCACTGAGCGTGACCACCTCGAGTAGTCATTAGGAAGTCTACCTTCTCGTCAATGACTGACTCGATGCTGCAGTAGTGTGTCTGGTTCTTTGACCTGAGATGCATCGGCAGTTCACCTTGAGGGTGTTATAGTTTGACTACACCATTACTCGATCTCCTAGCCATATGGAATCCTGAGGTGTATGTTGGCTATAGCATGTTCATTGTAGGAACTGGATTGCATCAAGATGGAATCTATCTACCTCGGTGGTAGAGGAGTAGCCCTATGATGATCATGAGAATCAAGTCCAAAAATCCATGGCCATGGTAGAGTGAAATAATAGAAAGAGTTTCTATTTAGATTTTCACATTGGACTCGAATCGAATGATTACATCATATGACAGAGACTAGGGTTTGACGAGTTCACCTTAACCCTAATCTGATCGGGGCTCAATGATAGAAGAACTGAATCACACAGGTAGCTGCACCAAGAGGTTCGCATTCAGCTCTGATGGGTTGCCACCATATACTGCTAGGTGTCACTGGTGGATTTTGGGAGCAATTAGAATGATTTAGATGATCGATCATTCTAGCTGTTCGAATCAGAAGAGTTCTGATCCATCGAAAGGAGTTTCGATGATGTCTATGATAGAGATCATGACATATCCCATTACCATACAGAACTGAACCTAACTGGGTCACACAAACAAGGGTTTGAATCTGGTGATCATCAATTGAACTGATCTAGTTCAATTGATCTGAATGAGATTCAATTAGGTTCAAGAAAATCGTGCTAGCACTCGATTGAACCTAACGTTCTTCTTTTACTATCATAAATAAGTTGTCCTGACTGAGCCAAAGGAGTTTGTGCTCAATCAGAGGCCTTCATATGGTCTGACTGGAGGTTGTCCAAGTCATAATAGGTTGTCTTATTTTGTAAGACATTACCTGCCATTTTTGGTCACCTGCCATTTCTTGTTCTTTGACTTTGGTCAAAAGTCTACCTTTGACTGGTCAAACGTTGACCATTGACCCTTTGACTTTTGACCACATGTCATGCACCTATTGGAGAGCTGGTGGGGGCCTGTCCCCCTGCCAGAACTTGGCAAGGAGAAGGGCGCACGCCAAGGGTGGCGTGAGCCCAAGTAGGAGGCGCCTAGGAGTCCTTGTTGGACAAGGACTCCACCTCCCTTTTGGATTCCAATCAGAGTTCTACTAAGAATCCAGTTTGACTGGTCTTAGGCACCCTCTAAGGAGGAATCCAGGGGTCTCTATTCCAACCAATCAGATTTAGATCTGATTTCACAAAGGGTTGTGATTGGTTGAGAGGAAGAGGAGTTGGATCACAAGAGGTCTATAAATAAGACCCTGCGCCCAACCCTAATTCTAAGTCTTAAAGAATGCTATTAGACACGCCCCAAGGCTGCCTCTCCCCTCCTTCTCCATGCCATAGTCTCTTCTCCCCTTGCTCTCCACGTCCAAAAGTGTTTTGGATTTAGGTTGGTGCGATTCAGATCAAGAAAAGGCGATCAAAAGCAAGAAGGCCACGCTGCTGCAAAAGGACGACTGCAGATCTTCAAAAGAGTTTTGAAGATCCTCCAGATCAGATCCAGATCTGATTTTTGGAGGTGTGATAGAGAAGAAGAGGTTCTCCAGATCCAACCCAGAGTGGATACCGGTAGAGGCCAGGCGCTTGCGTGGCTAAGATCCAGAACCTTCCGCTGCAATCAGGATCATCTACAGGGTAATAGGATTACCCAAATCAGGTAAATTAAATTTGATTTAATTTATCTTATTTTATTTTATTTATTAAAATAATAATAATTAGATCTGAAACATATCAAGATCTGATTAGATCAAGAAAAATTTTTGAAATATATCTCTTGATCTAATCAGATCTGGACGAACCTGGACCGAAAAAATCGGATTTCCTTCAACTGGTATCAGAGCCATGGTTCTAAATTATTTAGATCTGATTTTAATTTTATTTTAATTAGAAAATAAAGTGATTTTAGATGTCACATGAGATGTGATCAGATCTGAAATCAGAAAAATTAAATTAATGATTTGGATCTAAGAACATGAAGATATGCATGACTAGTTCTAGAATAGAATAGTTCTATAGAATAGTTTTGCATGTCTTTGATTTAATATGATTAAATCATATTTTAGATCTTCTTATTTACTATTTTCTGATATTATAAGTGTTATAATAACATCTGATAAACGGAATAAAAATTATTTAATTTTAAATATCATATGAGATATTAGATGCATGACTAGACTAGTTGTAGAATAGTTCTACATAATTGTCTAGATTAGAATTTATTTTGATTAGATCAATTTAAATCTTTTTTAGATTATTATGATAATTTAGAATCTGAAAAATATGCATGATTTGATAATGAGATGTATGCAAAATATGCTGATTAGATCTAAATTTGTATATGAGATATATGATATAGATCTATAACTGTTTTGTAGATTTATATGTTCCTGATTAAGGCGTTCCTCTTGGCCGTCCGGTCATAAGAACGAAGAAGGGTTTAAAGGCCCTCTCTTCCCATTCGATGGGGTGTTCTTATGACGTGTAGGGTGCTGCGTGTTCGTCCTTATCAGAACCCAAAACTTACTTTCTCAAAATCCTAGATCCTGAAACCCTAGGATTTATTGTGCATATTTGTTTATGACCCCTTAATTAAGAATTAAGTTTATGGAATATTAATTGGTCTAAAATTGAGAATTTAGATCTAAGACATATTCATAATACGGGTTCGGGTTTGGGAGCTCAATTACGTCTAACGGTTGATCAACCGAATCAAGAGTTGGTTAGGGATCAACAATTTAAATTGACCAGCCTATGGATTAAGTCTGGGTCAAATCGAGTCACGATCAAGCAAGACCTAATTAGGCTCAGAGGTTAAGTCTGGATTGTAGGCTAACCCAATTGGTTCTGACTCAATAATTTGGTGTCTAAGGTAAGTTTGGCATAGATACCGACTGTTTTAATTGGAAGCTACTCGACCTGAATGCGTTCTTGTGCGAGTTAACGGCATATTCCTTCCACCGGTCTCACTTACCTGACCATATCTTTGACACAGTCTGATCTGAGGTGGTCATAATCCGAGCTACCCATGCCACTAGGTTAGTCATAATTGTTATGACAAGCCAAGTCTTTTAATAAGACCTGAATCAATTCTCCCTAAGAAAAGATTAAGTCTAGGTCTTCCACCATTGTAGACGTGCGGGCCCTTCCCGGGGTTGATTGTTCTGGCTGGATCAGTGGCTCAGTTGCACCGGAAAGACGCAACTGTCTTAGGCATTGGATGCATGGGCTGGAGGATGAGTTGGGCTCAATATTCCGATACGGTGAGAGACCCAAATTAGGAACCCAGTCTATGCAAATGGTGGGTCTGACTTAACTAAGGAGTGGATCAATATTCCGGATACCGTGAGATTAATGAATTAGACCAGTTTGGGTGCTCATGATTAGAAACCATGAACAAGAGTTGTTCACTCATTGGCTAACCCATCACCAATAATGTTAGGTGTGATGAGTCAGTTGGTGAGA
>QRFJ01004935.1:0-29631 GCA_006176705.1 Cocos nucifera | reverse complement strand
TTCAGTTCTGTATGGTAATGGGATATGTCATGGATCTCTATCATAGCATCATCGAAACTCCTTTCGTGATTCGAAACTCTTCTGATTCGAACAAGCTAGAAAATGATCGATCATGCTAAATCATTCTAATGCTCACAAAATCCACCAGTGACACCTAGCAGTATATGGGTGGTAACCCATCAGAGCTGAATGCGACACTCTTGGTGCAGCTACCTGTGTGGATTCAGTTCTTCTATCATTAGCCTCGATCAGATTAGGGTTAAGTGAACTCGTCAAAACCCTAGGCTCTCTGTCATACTGATGTAATCCAATTTGATTCGAGTCCAATGCGTGAAATAATCATAATAATTAGAAACTCTTTCTAATTATTCACATCTGGTCCATGGACCATAGGGTTCAGGACTTGATTCTCATGAATCAATCATAGGGCTAGTACTCCTCTACCACCGAAGGTAGATAATCCCATCTGATGCAATCCAGTTCCTACAATGAACATGTACAGCCAACAACACCTCAGGTTCCATATGGCTAGGAACCGAGTAATGTGTAAGTCAAACTATAACACCCTAAGGTGAACTGTCGATGTATTCTCAGGTCAAAGAACCAAGACACAACTACTGCAAGGCATCGAGTCAGTCATTGATGAGAAGGTAGACTTCCTAATGACTACTCGAGGTGGTCCAGCTCAGTGCCCTCGTTCTCTAACGATTACCTATACTCTCGCTCCGGTGTCTCCACACCATAAGGACTCAAAGACTCTTACTAAAGAGAAGCGATCGTACACCAACCTATCCGGATCAAATCACCATCCTCGGTGATGAATCCTATGGTCGAAAGCTGTTTATGAGTTAATAATGATATTCATATCTTAAATTTTCAACTCTTGAAAATATGAATTATCATTACCAATTAACTCAAGGGTATCACAGACACTAAATACACAAGTATGAATAGAAAATAACCCATTTTATATTATAGTCAAAATTACAATTTGCCCTTCGAAGTGTATTAACAGTGTCAGCCAATTCCTGGCTTCTAGGGCACATATATCTAACACTTTATATATGAGATATATGATATAGATCTGATATTGTTTTATAGTATTGAATGTTCCTGATTAAGGCGTTCCTCTTGGCCGTCCGGTCATAAGAACGAAGAAGGGTTTAAAGACCCTCTCTTCCCATTCGATGGGGTGTTCTTATGATGTGTAGGGGTGCTGCGTGTTCGTCCTTAATCAGAAACCCAAAACTTACTTTCTGCAAAACCCTAGATCCTGAAACCCTAGGATTTATTGTGCATATTTTGTTTATGAACCCTACTTAATTAAGAATTAAGTTTATGGAATATTAATTAGGTCTAAAATTGAGAATTTCAGATCTAAGACATATTCATAATACTGGGTTCGGGCTTGGGTAGCTCAATTAGGTCTAAGCGGTTGATCAAACCGAATCAAGAGTTGGTTAGATGGGATCAACAATGCTTAAATTGACCAGCCTAATAGGATTAAGTCTGGGTCAAGATCGAGTCACGATCAAGCAAGACCTAATTTAGGCTCAGAGGTTAGAGTCTGGATTGTAGGCTAACCCAATTGGTTCTGACTCAATAATTTGGTGTCTAAGGTAAGTTTGGCATAGATCGACCGACTGTTTTTAATTGGAAGCTACTCGACCTGAATGCGTTCTTGTCGAGTTAAGGCATATTCCTTCCACCGGTCTCACTTACCTGGCCATATCTGTTGACACAGTTCTGATCTGAGGTGGTCAATAATCCGAGCTACCCATGCCACTAGGTATAGTCATAATTGTTATGACTAGACAAGTTCTAGTTTAATAGACCTGAATCAATTTCTCCTAAGAAAAGATTAAGTCTGAGGTCTTCCACCATTGTAGAGTGCGGGCCCTTCCGGGGTTGATTGTTCTCGGCTGGATACAGTGGCTCAGTTGCACCGAAAAGACAACCATGTCTATTAGCATTGGATGCTATGGGCTGGAGGATGAGTTGGGCTCAATATTCCGGATACGGTGAGAGACCCATTAGGAACCCAGTCTATGCAAATGGTGGGTCTGACTTAACTAAGGAGTGGATCAATATTCGATACGTGAGATTCATGAATTAGAGACCAAGTTGGGTGCACCATGATTAGAGAATCATGAACAAGAGTTGTTCACTCATTGGCTAACCCATCACCAATAACTGTTAGGTGAGGTGATGAGTCAGTTGGTGAGACCGCACCACCCACTAGAAATCTAATCATGCGAAGATTTTCGCATCTCTACAGAGGAGTGTAGGGATCCAGAGAAAATAGTGGGAGCTAATTTGTTTAAAAATAAAATCCCTAAAAAATTGGTCAAGTCAAAATTACATATCTAACTAGAATCTTTGACTCTCTACAGGAAATTCTGCGTCCAACCATGGCACGTATCCTGGACACACATAGACTGACTGGACCCAATTATAAAGATTGGCTCAGGAACTACAAAATTGTTTTGGGTTCCGAGAAGTTAACCCATGTTTTTGGACCAGGACCCTCCCATTACCAGCCCTCCATCTATTGAAAGAGAGCGTCTCTGGAAAAATGGATTGACGAAGAAATAAGGCCAGATATTACATGTTGGGCTCGATGTCTGATGAGCTCCAGCGCCAACAATGAGGATATCGGACTCTCGCCAAATGTTGGCTCACCTAGGGAGATGTTTGGTGAAACAGAGTCGCGCAGCAAATATCAAGTCACAAAATGACTTTTTAAGGCTAAGATGCGTGAGGGCAGTCAGTCCAAGATCACTGTCTACAATGATCAAGGACATGGAAGAGCTTGAGAAGCTCGTGTGAAGTTGGACTTGGACTGCAGAAGATATATTCTGCAATCCTTGACTGATGCATATGGGCAATTCATCATGAATTACCACATGCATAAACTTCAGAATTCCTGGCCGAGTTAATGAATATGCTGGTTACGCTGAGCTTTCTATGAAAGTTCTAAAGGCTCAGTTCTGCTATGGAAGGACTTCTTCCAAAGAAAGTCTTATGGAAAGAAAAAGAAGTCTGTGAAAAAGCAAAAGTGGAAGGATCAAAGAAGAAGAAGGCAAGAATCGAAGAAAAAGGCGATGGCAAAGAAAGTGTTTTCATTGCAAACAGGACGGCCATTGGAAGCGAAATGCCCTACTTACCTGGCCACCCTGAAGAACAAGAAGGAAGGTCCTTTTGGAGGTATGCTCGTTATTGAGTCTAACCTTACGATTTCTTCTGCATCCAGTTGGGTGCTTGCTTGGTTTCTAGTGCTCATCTGTGCACTTCTATGAGGGTCTTGAGGATAGCAAGGAGGCTGAGGATGGAGACATGATCCTACGCGTTGAATGGAGCAAAGTTGCTGCAGTACCGTGGGAACATACCCTCTTTGTACCATCTGGTTTAGACTTAGTTTAAGAACTGTTATTTGTGCCTGCAGCAGCAGGAATTTGATTTCTGTTTCATGCTTAGCAAAGAAGGTTATTGATCACCTTCTTTAAGGACCATTGTAACATTCTTTATGAAAGAAATAAAATTGCAAATGGTTTCTATTAATGGTCTTTTCAGCTACATATTGATGTACCTTTTAACTATCGAAGCAAAAGTGAATGCCAAACGACCTAGGATAGTCCAAACGACAGATATCTATGGCACTGAGATTAGGTCATAGCAGAAGATAGATCAACAAATTGGAGAAAAATGGCTATTGAGTCCATTGACTCGAGTCATATCCACTTGTGATCTATCTTCAAGGCAAAATGACTAAACTCCCTTTTGTTGGACATGGGGAGAGGGCCACAGATCTCCTTGCCCTAGTACATACTGATGTGTGCGGCCCATTTGATGTGCCGGCTAGAGGCAATTTTATCTACTTCATTACCTTTACTGATGATCTTCTGGTATGGGTATTTGTATCTTATGAGACAAAGTCTGAGCCTTTGAAAAGTTCAAAGAATTCAGACATAAAGTAAGAAAAAAACGAAAACCTAAGGTTCTTCGATCAGATGAGGAGGTGAATACCTTAGCTAAGGAATTCCTAGACTATCTAAGAAATGGCATAGTCTCTCAATGGACTCCACCAGGAACACCTCAACTCAACGGAGTTTTCAGAACGGAGAAATCGGACTCTATTAGATATGGTTCGATCCATGATGAGCTTCACAGACCTCCCTAATTTCCTTTGGGGATACTCATTGTTAACTTCAATCTATCTACTGAATAGGGTTCCCTCTAAAACCAGTTCCTACCACGTATGAGAATTGGCACGGTTAAGAAACCAAGTCTGAGTCATCTCAGAATTTGGGGTTGTCGGCTCAATGTCAAAGAACAACAAGCGGACAATTAGAGTTTATAGTCCTTTAGAGCTCGATTCATAGGATATCCTAAGAGTCATTAGGATACTATTTCTACATTCAGAAGACCACAATGTGATTGTGAGTCGACAATGCCATTTCTTGAAAAAATAGTTTATTCAAGATAGGGCATTGGAAAATAGATCAAGCTTGATGAGAAAGTCTCACAAGAGAAGAAGCTAAGGACCAAGTGGAACCAAATCAGGTTGAGCCAATAAGAACACTACTCTCCACCTCGTAGATCGAAAAGAGTTTCCGCCCCCTGAAAGATACTTAGGTTTTTTCAGAGGATGTAGAGGAAATGTTCCTCTAGGTAATGGTGCTCATGGAGATGATCCCAAAACCTACAACGAGGCGATATCAGATATCGACTCCAAGAAATGGCTTAGAGGCAATGAGTCAGAATGACTCGATGCACTCAAACCAAGTCTGGACCTTGGTAGATCCACCAGAAGGTATAGTACCTATTGGTGTAATGGATCTTCAAGAGAAAGATTGGTGAGATGGAATGTGGAGACATTAAGCTAGATGGTGGTCAAAAGGTTATAGTCAACGCGAAGGCATTGACTATCAGGATACCTTTTCCCAGTAGCTATGCTAAAATCATCCGCACATTGCTTGCTGTGCAAGCCTATTTCGATTAAAATATGGCAAATGGACGTGAAAACGACGTCTAATGGATATCTTGGAGAAGATATCTATATGGAAAGCGCTAGGTTTCACATCCAGTGATACTGATCACAAAGGTTTGCAAGCTGCAAAGGTCCATAATATGGAGCTTAAGCAAGCATCTCAGAGCTGGAAACATTCGTTTCAATGATGTGATCAAAAATGTTTGTTCATCAAAAAGAAGAGGAAACCATGGTTTTTCAAAAGGTCAGTGGAGAGCGCTTGTCTTCTCGTATTGTACGTGATGACATCCTCCTTTTGGGAATGATATTCCCATTTGAACAGTCAAGTTGGTTGTCCAAGGAATTCTCCATGAAAGACCTAGGCTGAGCAATCCTTTATTCTAGGAATTAAGGTCTATAGAGATAGACCGAATAGGATGCTAGGATTTCACAGAAGATGTACATAGAGAAAGTACTAAAGAGGTTTAGTATGGAAAACTCTAAGAGGGGATTAATACCCTTCAGACATGGTATTCATCTTTCCAAGAAGATGGCCCCAGCACACCTGAGGAAATAGAACGCATGAGCAAGATCCTTATGCTTCTGCAATAGGAGCCTCATGATGCCTGCTATGTACACGACTGATATAGCCCATGCTGTGAGTGTCACAAGCAGATATCAGTCAAATCCAGGTGAAGACACTGACTTCTGTGAAATGTTATCCTTAAGGTACTTGAGAAGAAACTAAGGATATGATGTGGTCTTTGGTAATGGAGAACTCCGTCCCAGGGATACACACCAGACTCGGACTTCAACATTCTGATAACCTAACTGGGTCACACAAACAAGGGTTTGAATCTGGTGATCATCAATTGAACTGATCTAGTTCAATTGATCTGAATGAGATTCAATTAGGTTCAAGGAAATCGTGCTAGCACTCGATTGAACCTAACGTTCTTCTTTTACTATCATAAATAAGTTGTCCTGACTGAGCCAAAGGAGTTTGTGCTCAATCAGAGGCCTTCATATGGTCTGACTGGAGGTTGTCCAAGTCAGAATAGGTTGTCTTATTTGTAAGACATTACCTGCCATTTTTGGTCACCTGCCATTTCTTGTTCTTTGACTTTGGTCAAAAGTCTACCTTTGACTGGTCAAACGTTGACCATTGACCCTTTGACTTTTGACCACATGTCATGCACCTATTGGAGAGCTGGTGGGGGCCTGTCCCCCTGCCAGAACCTGGCAAGGAGAAGGGCGCACGCCAAGGGTGGCGTGAGCCCAAGTAGGAGGCGCCTAGGAGTCCTTGTTGGACAAGGACTCCACCTCCCTTTTGGATTCCAATCAGAGTTCTACTAAGAATCCAGTTTGACTGGTCTTAGGCGCCCTCTAAGGAGGAATCCAGGGGTCTCTATTCCAACCAATCAGATTTAGATCTGATTTCACAAAGGGTTGTGATTGGTTGAGAGGAAGAGGAGTTGGATCACAAGAGGTCTATAAATAAGACCCTGCGCCCAACCCTAATTCTAAGTGAATGAATCAATTGAGAAACCCCACGCCCCAAGGCTGCCTCTCCCCTCCTTCTCCATGCCATAGTCTCTTCTCCCCTTGCTCTCCACGTCCAAAAGTGTTTTGGACTTTAGGTTGGTGCGATTCAGATCAAGGAAAGGCGATCAAAAGCAAGAAGGCTGCGCTGCTGCAAAAGGACGACTGCAGATCTTCAAAAGAGTTTTGAAGATCCTCCAGATCAGATCCAGATCTGATTTTTGGAGGTGTGATAGAGAAGAAGAGGATCTCCAGATCCAACCCGAGTGGATACCGGTAGAGGCCAGGCGCTTGCGTGGCTAAGATCCAGAACCTTCCGCTGCAATCAGGATCATCTACAGGGTAATAGGATTACCCAAATCAGGTAAATTAAATTTGATTTAATTTATCTTATTTTATTTTATTTATTAAAATAATAAGAATCAGATCTGAAACATATCAAGATCTGATTGAGATCAAGAGAAAATTTTTGAAATATATCTCTTGATCTAATCAGATCTGGACGAACCTGGACCGGGAAATCAGGATTTCCCTTCAACTGGTATCAGAGCCATGGTTCTAAATTGTTTAGATCTGATTTTAATTTTATTTTAATTAGAAAATAAAGTGATTTCAGATGTCACATGAGATGTGATCAGATCTGAAATCAGAAAAATTAAAATTAAATGATTTGGATCTAAGAACATGAAGATATGCATGACTAGTTCTAGAATAGAATAGTTCTATAGAATAGTTTTGCATGTCTTTGATTTAATCTGATTAAATCATATTTTAGATCTTCTTATTTACTATTTTCTGATATTATAAGTGTTATAATAACATCTGATAAACAGCAAATAAAAATTATTTAATTTTAAATATCATATGAGATATGATAGATGCATGACTAGACTAGTTGTAGAATAGTTCTACATAATTGTCTAGATTAGAATTTATTTTGATTAGATCAATTTAAATCTAATTTTTTAGATTATTATGTGATAATTTAGATCTGAAAACATGCATGATTTGATACATGAGATGTATGCAAAATATGCCTTGATTAGATCTAAATTTGTATATGAGATATATGATATAGATCTATAACTGTTTTGTAGATTTACATGTTCCTGATTAAGGCGTTCCTCTTGGCCGTCCGGTCATAAGAACGAAGAAGGGTTTAAAGGCCCTCTCTTCCCATTCGATGGGGTGTTCTTATGACGTGTAGGGGTGCTGCGTGTTCGTCCTTAATCAGAAACCCAAAACTTACTTTCTGCAAAACCCTAGATCCTGAAACCCTAGGATTTATTGTGCATATTTTGTTTATGAACCCAACTTAATTAAGAATTAAGTTTATGGAATATTAATTAGGTCTAAAATTGAGAATTTCAGATCTAAGACATATTCATAATACTGGGTTCGGGCTTGGGTAGCTCAATTAGGTCTAAGCGGTTGATCAAACCGAATCAAGAGTTGGTTAGATGGGATCAACAATGCTTAAATTGACCAGCCTAATAGGATTAAGTCTGGGTCAAGATCGAGTCACGATCAAGCAAGACCTAATTAGGCTCAGAGGTTAGAGTCTGGATTGTAGGCTAACCCAATTGGTTCTGACTCAACAATTTGGTGTCTAAGGTAAGTTTGGCACAGACGACCGACTGGTTTTTAATTGGAAGCTACTCGACCTGAATGCGTTCTTGTGCGAGTTAACGGCATATTCCTTCCACCGGTCTCACTTACCTGGCCATATCTGTTGACACAGTTCTGATCTGAGGTGGTCAATAATCCGAGCTGACCCATGCCACTAGGTTAGTCATAATTGTTATGACTAAGCCAAGTCTAGTTTAATGAGA
This sequence comes from Cocos nucifera, assembly GCA_006176705.1. Classification (NCBI taxonomy): domain Eukaryota; kingdom Viridiplantae; phylum Streptophyta; class Magnoliopsida; order Arecales; family Arecaceae; genus Cocos; species Cocos nucifera. The sequence goes on along the minus strand of QRFJ01004935.1, from coordinate 21,288 downwards.
CCTGAATCAATTCTCCCTAAGAAAAGATTAAGTCCGAGGTCTTCCACCATTGTAGACGTGCGGGCCCTTCCCGGGGTTGATTGTTCTCGGCTGGATACAGTGGCTCAGTTGCACCGGGAAGACGCAACCATGTCTATTAGGCATTGGATGCTATGGGCTGGAGGATGAGTTGGGCTCAATATTCCGGATACGGTGAGAGACCCAATTAGGAACCCAGTCTATGCAAATGGTGGGTCTGACTTAACTAAGGAGTGGATCAATATTCCGGATACGGTGAGATTCATGAATTAGAGACCAAGTTTGGGTGCACCATGATTAGAGAATCATTGAACAAGAGTTGTTCACTCATTGGCTAACCCATCACCAATAACTGTTAGGTGAGGTGATGAGTCAGTTGGTGAGACCGCACCACCCACTAGAAATCATCAATCGCGGAGATTTTCGCATCTCTACAGAGGGAGTGTAGGGATCCGAGAAAATAGTGGGAGCTAATTTGTTTAAAAATAAAATCCCTAAACAAATTGGTCAAGTCAAAATTACAGTATCTAACTAGAATCTTTGACTCTCTACAGGAAAATGTCTGCGTCCAACCCACTGGCACGTATCCTAGACACACATAGACTGACTGGACCCAATTATAAAGATTGGCTCAGGAACTACAAAATTGTTTTGGGTTCAGAGAAGTTAACACATGTTTTGGACCAGGACCCTCCCACCTTACCAGCTCGTCCATCCACTGAACAGAGAGCGTCTCTGGAAAAATGGATTGACGAAGACAATAAGGCCAGATACTACATGTTGGGCTCGATGTCTGATGAGCTCCAGCGCCAACATGAAGATATCGGGACTGCTCGCCAAATGTTGGCTCACCTGCAGGAGATGTTTGGTGAACAGAGTCGCGCAGCCAAATATCAAGTCACGAAAATGACTTTTTAAGGCTAAGATGCGTGATGGGCAGTCAGTCCAAGATCACTGTCTGACAATGATCAAGGACATGGAAGAGCTTGAGAAGCTCGGTGTGAAGTTGGACTTGGATCTTGCAGAACGATATTATTCTGCAATCCTTGACTGATGCATATGGGCAATTCATCATGAATTACCACATGCATAAACTTCAAAATTCCTTGGCCGAGTTGATGAATATGCTGGTTACCGCTGAGCTTTCTATGAAAGGTTCTAAAGGCTCAGTTCTTGCTATGGAACGGACTTCTTCCAAAAGAAAGTCTTATGGAAAGAAAAAGAAGTCTGTGAAAAAGCAAAAGGTAGGAAGGATCAAAGAAGAAGAAGGCAGAACCGAAGAAGAAGGTCGATGGCAAAGGAAAGTGTTTCCATTGCAACAGCGACGGCCATTGGAAGCGGAACTGCCCTACTTACCTGGCCACCCTGAAGAACAAGAAGGAAGGTCCTTCTGGAGGTATGCTCGTTATTGAGTCTAACCTTACGGTTTCTTCTGCATCCAGTTGGGTGCTTGACTCTGGTTCTAGTGCTCATCTGTGCACTTCTATGCAGGGTCTTGAGGATAGCAGGAGGCTGAGGGATGGAGACATGATCCTACGCGTCGGTAATGGAGCAAGAGTTGCTGCAGTAGCCGTGGGAACATACCCTCTTCGATTACCATCTGGTTTAGACTTAGTTTTAAAAGACTGTTATTATGTGCCTGCAGCTAGCAGGAATTTGATTTCTGTTTCATGCTTAGCACAAGAAGGTTATGTGATCACCTTCTTTAAGGACCATTGTAACATTCTTTATGAAAGAAATAAAATTGCAAATGGTTTCCTTGTTAATGGTCTTTATCAGTTGCATATTGATGTACCTGTTTTAACTATCGAGCAAAACGTGAATGCCAAACGACCTAGGGATAGTCCAAACGACAGATATCTATGGCACCTGAGATTAGGTCATATAGCAGAAGATAGGATTAACAAATTGGAGAAAAATGGGCTATTGAGTCCATTGACTTTTGAGTCATATCCAACTTGTGAATCTTGTCTTCAAGGCAAAATGACTAAACTCCCTTTTGTTGGACATGGGGAGAGGGCCACAGATCTCCTTGCCCTAGTACATACTGATGTGTGCGGCCCATTCGATGTGCCGGCTAGAGGCAATTTTGTCTACTTCATTACCTTTACCGATGATCTGTCTAGGTATGGGTATGTGTATCTTATGAGACACAAGTCTGAAGCTTTTGAAAAGTTCAAAGAATTCAGACATGAAGTAGAAAAACAAACTGGAAAACCCATTAAGGTTCTTCGATCAGATCGAGGAGGTGAATACCTTAGTCGGGAATTCCTAGACTATCTTAAGGAAAATGGCATAGTCTCTCAATGGACTCCACCAGGAACACCTCAACTCAACGGGGTTTCAGAACGGAGAAATCGGACTCTATTGGATATGGTTCGATCCATGATGAGCTTCACAGACCTCCCAGATTTTCTTTGGGGACATTCATTATTAACTTCAATCTATTTACTGAATAGGGTTCCCTCTAAAACCGTTCCTACCACACCGTATGAGATATGGCACGGTAAGAAACCAAGTCTGAGTCATCTCAGAATTTGGGGTTGTCCGGCTCATGTCAAAAGACAACAAGCGGACAAGTTAGAGTTTAGGTCCTTTAGAGCTCGATTCATAGGATATCCTAAAGAGTCATTAGGATACTATTTCTACATTCCAGAAGACCACAATGTGATTGTGAGTCGACATGCCATATTTCTTGAAAAATAGTTTATTCAAGATAGTGGCATTGGAAAGCAGATTAAGCTTGATGAGAAAGTCTCACAAGCAGAACGAGCTAAGGACCAAGTGGAACCAAATCAGGTTGAGCCAATAAGAACACTACCTCCTCCACCTCGTAGATCGGAAAGAGTTTCCCGTCCCCCTGAAAGATACTTAGGTATTATTTCAGAGGATGTAGAGGAAATGTTCCTCATAGGTAATGGTGCTCATGGTGATGATCCCAAAACCTACAACGAGGCGATATCAGATATCGACTCCGAGAAATGGCTTGAGGCAATGAAGTCAGAGATCGACTCGATGCACTCAAACCAAGTCTGGACCTTGGTAGATCCACCAGAAGGTATAGTACCTATTGGGTGTAAATGGATCTTCAAGAGAAAGATTGGTGCAGATGGGAATGTGGAGACATTCAAGGCTAGACTGGTGGCAAAAGGTTATAGTCAACGTGAAGGCATTGACTATCAGGATACCTTTTCCCCGGTAGCTATGCTAAAATCCATCCGCACATTGCTTGCTGTTGCAGCCTATTTCGATTATGAAATATGGCAAATGGACGTGAAAACGGCATTCCTAAATGGATATCTTGAGGAAGATATCTATATGGAACAGCCGCTAGGTTTCACATCCAGTGATACTGATCACAAGGTTTGCAAGCTGCAAAGGTCCATATATGGACTTAAGCAAGCATCTCGGAGCTGGAACACTCGTTTCAATGATGTGATCAAAAAGTTTGGTTTCATCAAAAATGAAGAGGAACCATGTGTTTTCAAAAGGGTCAGTGGGAGCGCTGTTGTCTTCCTCGTATTGTACGTGGATGACATCCTCCTTATTGGGAATGATATTCCCATGTTGACATCAGTCAAGATGTGGTTGTCCAAGGAATTCTCCATGAAAGACCTAGGTGAAGCATCCTTTATTCTAGGAATTAAGGTCTATAGGGATAGACCGAATAGGATGCTAGGACTTTCACAGAAGATGTACATAGAGGAAGTACTAAAGAGGTTTAGTATGGAAAACTCTAAGAGGGGATTAATACCCTTCAGACATGGTATTCATCTTTCCAAGAAGATGTGCCCCAGCACACCTGAGGAAATAGAACGCATGAGCAAGATCCCTTATGCTTCTGCAATAGGGAGCCTCATGTATGCCATGCTATGTACACGACCTGATATAGCCCATGCTGTGAGTGTCACAAGCAGATATCAGTCAAATCCAGGTGAAGAACACTGGACTTCTGTGAAATGTATCCTTAAGTACTTGAGAAGAACTAAGGATATGATGTTGGTCTTTGGTAATGGAGAACTCCAAGTTCAGGGATACACAGACTCGGACTTCATGTCCGATATAGATGATCGAAAGTCGACATCTGGAAGTCTGTTTGTGTGCAATGGTGGAGCTGTCAGCTGGAAGAGTTCCAAGCAAACTGTGATAGCAGATTCCACCATGGAAGCAGAATATATAGCTGCATCAGAGGCTGCAAAGGAAGCATTCTGGTACAAGAAGTTTGCTGCAGAAATTGGAGTAATGCCATCAGATGCCATTCCTCTTTACTGCGACAACAATGGCGCCATAGCCCTTGCTAAGGAGCCGAGGTCTCACCAGAAGTCCAAGCACATTGAGCGGCGATATCATCTCATCCGCGATTACCTTGAGAAAGGTTACGTTGAGGTCAAGAGAGTCAACTCCACAGATAATGTGGCAGACCCACTTACAAAGCCGTTGGGCCAGCAGAAGATCGAAGCCCACCTTGAGAAGATGGGACTTAGACTTGTAGCCAATTGGCTTTAGGACAAGTGGGAGATTGTTAGATATATGTGCCCTAGAAGCCAGAATTGGCTGACACTTGTAATACACTTCTAGGGGCAAAATTATAATTTTGACTATAATTAATGAAATGGGTTATTTTCTATCACACATGTGTATTTAGTGTCTGTGATACATCCTTTGAGTTAATGGTAATGATAATTCATATTTTCAAGAGTTGAAAATTTAAGACATGAATAATCATTATTAACTCATAAACAGCTCCCGACCATAGGATCATCACGAGGATGGTGATTGATCCGGAAGGTTGGTGTACGATCGCTTCTCTTTAGTAGATGAGTCTTGAGTCTACGGTGTGGAGACACCGGAGCGAGAGTACAGGTACTCGTTAGAGAACGAGGGCACTGAGCGTGACCACCTCGAGTAGTCATTAGGGAAGTCTACCTTCTCGTCAATGACTGACTCGATGCTGCAGTAGTGTGTCTGGTTCTTTGACCTGAGATGCATCGGCAGTTCACCTTGAGGGTGTTATAGTTTGACTACACCATTACTCGGTCTCCTAGCCATATGGAACCCTGAGGTGTATGTTGGCTATAGCATGTTCATTGTAGGAACTGGATTGCATCAAGATGGAATCTATCTACCTCGGTGGTAGAGGAGTAGCCCTATGATGATCATGAGAATCAAGTCCAGAAATCCATGGCCATGGTAGAGTGAAATAATAGAAAGAGTTTCTATTTAGATTTTCACATTGGACTCGAATCGAATGATTACATCATATGACAGAGACTAGGGTTTGACGAGTTCACCTTAACCCTAATCTGATCGGGGCTCAAGATAGAAGAACTTAATCACACAGGTAGCTGCACCAAGAGGTTCGCATTCAGCTCTGATGGGTTGCCACCATATACTGCTAGGTGTCACTGGTGGATTTTGGGAGCAATTAGAATGATTTAGATGATCGATCATTCTAGCTGTTCGAATCAGAAGAGTTCTGATCCATCGAAAGGAGTTTCGATGATGTCTATGATAGAGATCATGACATATCCCATTACCATACAGAACTGAACCTAACTGGGTCACACAAACAAGGGTTTGAATCTGGTGATCATCAATTGAACTGATCTAGTTCAATTGATCTGAATGAGATTCAATTAGGTTCAAGGAAATCGTGCTAGCACTCGATTGAACCTAACGTTCTTCTTTTACTATCATAAATAAGTTGTCCTGACTGAGCCAAAGGAGTTTGTGCTCAATCAGAGGCCTTCATATGGTCTGACTGGAGGTTGTCCAAGTCAGAATAGGTTGTCTTATTTGTAAGACATTACCTGCCATTTTTGGTCACCTGCCATTTCTTGTTCTTTGACTTTGGTCAAAAGTCTACCTTTGACTGGTCAAACGTTGACCATTGACCCTTTGACTTTTGACCACATGTCATGCACCTATTGGAGAGCTGGTGGGGGCCTGTCCCCCTGCCAGAACCTGGCAAGGAGAAGGGCGCACGCCAAGGGTGGCGTGAGCCCAAGTAGGAGGCGCCTAGGAGTCCTTGTTGGACAAGGACTCCACCTCCCTTTTGGATTCCAATCAGAGTTCTACTAAGAATCCAGTTTGACTGGTCTTAGGCGCCCTCTAAGGAGGAATCCAGGGGTCTCTATTCCAACCAATCAGATTTAGATCTGATTTCACAAAGGGTTGTGATTGGTTGAGAGGAAGAGGAGTTGGATCACAAGAGGTCTATAAATAAGACCCTGCGCCCAACCCTAATTCTAAGTGAATGCTAATTAGAAACCCCACGCCCCAAGGCTGCCTCTCCCCTCCTTCTCCATGCCATAGTCTCTTCTCCCCTTGCTCTCCACGTCCAAAAGTGTTTTGGATTTAGGTTGGTGCGATTCAGATCAAGGAAAGGCGATCAAAAGCAAGAAGGCTGCGCTGCTGCAAAAGGACGACTGCAGATCTTCAAAAGAGTTTTGAAGATCCTCCAGATCAGATCCAGATCTGATTTTTGGAGGTGTGATAGAGAAGAAGAGGTTCTCCAGATCCAACCCGAGTGGATATCGGTAGAGGCCAGGCGCTTGCGTGGCTAAGATTCAGAACCTTCCGCTGCAATCAGGATCATCTACAGGGTAATAGGATTACCCAAATTAGGTAAATTAAATTTGATTTAATTTATCTTATTTTATTTTATTTATTAAAATAATAATAATCAGATATGAAACATATTAAGATCTGATTGAGATCAAGAGAAAATTTTTGAAATATATCTCTTGATCTAATCAGATCTGGACGAACCTGGACCGAAAAATCAGGATTTCCCTTCAGCAGCAATGCTCGATCCTTCTCGTCGATCTTCACATCCAAACTCATCACCTCAGAACACACTTGATTGAACCTTTGGATATGTGCAACAAAATCTCTGCCTTCGGGCATCCTCAGACTATCCAGCTATTTCTTCAACCATAGCTTATTCGTCATATTCTTTTCTATGTATGTATTCTCCAGTCTCTTCCAGAGCCCCTTTATCGTACTCTCTATGCAAACCTCGGGCAAAACTTGATCGGCCAAGCATATTTGGATTGTGCTAAAAGTAATTTCCTCCAACTTTTTTGAATCCTCAGTATTGATCTTTTTCAACTTTTTTTTTTTATCAAGATCTTGTAGATCCTCTGCTGAACCAACAAGTCCTTTACTCTTTACTGCTATAGGATAAAGTTTTTTTGCCATCGAACTTCTCAAAATCTACCTTGAATCCACTTGATCTCTTGACTTCAAACAAGTCAAGAATAAATTCCTAACATCCTTCATGATCACACACCAATAAAACTACCCTTCATAGAAGATCTAACTAGCCCCAAATCCTCTTTCCAAACTTTTGTATCATCGTTCCTCCATGTAAACAATCTCCACCTCAATCTAGAGACAACCATGAAGCAAACTAAAAGTTTTTATGATAAAGCTTGGTACAACAGATCCTAGATGTAGTAAATTCTAGGTATCTTCCTTCCTTCGATGTAGCACCATTCTGATACCAAATGTTGGGAATATGCGCTATTTCCATATGGATTGGCATGGCCATCGATGATTAACCAAGCAACAAGGAAGTACTTCTTAGAGATTTTTGTGGAAGTATGATCAAATGAGTCAAGAAATAGAGAAGAAGAGAAGAAAAAGTTTTTGAAAGAAAAGAGCTTTTATTCAGTATATTTTAGCACTCTTACAATCTTGACTTATTTTCAGTATAACCCAAGGTCATAGAAAAACTTTTCAAATCCAAATAATCCACATACATAAAATAATAACCCATAAAAACTGAGCCGGCCTAGTTTTAGACTGAGCCAGCTAACCTATGATTGGGTCAGCTCAGTCCCAGACCGAGCCGACCCAGTTGTGTACCATGCCAACAGTCTAAAAATGCTACTCTCTATCTGAATTTTTTTCTGAGACCTAGCCAACCCAGTCCAATACTGAGCCGATCTAGTTTCCAACTAAACCGGCTCAGTCTCAGAGTGAGTTGGCCTGGTTTTTGAACTTTACTATTGAAACTGATTCTTCTTTCGGCTCACTCTTGTCTTCCCTTGACCTGTCTTTTCATGTTTTCAAGACTTGGGAGTGCCACTTCTGAGCTCACAGTAGGTTAGCCGGCTCAGTCTAAAACTAAGCCGACTTAATTTTTGTGGATTTATTTTGTGTACGTGGTTTGTTTAAGTTTGGAAAAATTTTCTATGAGCTTAGGGCTTGATCTTTTTATAAAATATAAATACTGAAAATAGGTCAAGATTGTATATGATATTGAATTCATTGAATAAAGCTCTTTTCTTTCAAAAAGCTTTTGTACTCACTTTCTCTCTTTTCTTTTGAATCCATTATTTTGCTTCCACATTGATCCTAGGAGATTGTTCCTTGTTGCTTGGCTAATGACTAGCGGCCACACTGGTTTGAGAAAGGATAGTTTATCCCAATAGGATTGCCACTATATACTACTAGGTGTCACTGGTGGATTTTGATAATAATTAGAATGATCTTGATGATTGATCATTCTAATTGTATGAATCAAAAAAGTTCTAGTCCTTCGAAAGATATTTTGATGATGTCGATGATGGAGATCATGACATATCTCATTATCATATAGAACTGAACCTAACTGGATCACGCAAATAAGAATTTGGGTCTGGATGTGAGTAATCAAGCTAACTCAATTCGATTGATTCAGATTAGATCCAATTAGGTTCAAGAAAATTATGCTAGCACATGATTGAGCCTAACTTTCTTCTTCTATAGTCTTTTTGATTCATCTTGCCTTAGCCAAATTAGTTTGTGCTTACCAGAGAACCCTATATGGGTTTGTCTTTATCTGACTAGAGCTTGTCCAAGTTCAAAAAGGATTGTCTTAATCCATTAGATGGAAATAAGACAACACCTGCTAGTTCCTATCGCCACCTATCATTTTCTATCACTATCGAGACATAAGATATCTCAATACAGGAAAGAAAGGGTAGGGGTGTGTGCCCCCTTTGGATATCTCCTTGGGGTGCATGCCCCCTTGGATTACATGCACAAATATGCGTGCATGCCCCTAGTTGGCATGCGCACATGGGGTAAAGGGAGGAGTCCCATATAGATGGGACTCCAGAGTTGCAAGATGACTTTAAACACTTGGGCATCAAAGTGTTTGGGCCTATTCAAACTTGATGCCATCTATGGAGGATTAAAGGGGTCTCTAACCTGATTGGATCATGTGATATCACTCTACTAATCAGATTTAGATCTGATTAATTTGAGTAATATGATTGGTTGGACCTGTGTGACACTACATGACGTAGCAGGGTCTATTTAAACCCTGATCGCGCCTAGGATTCTATGAGTTTTCCCATTCACCACGCTGCAAGACTACCCTTCCTCTCTTCCACACCTTCCTATGGTCCTCTCTCTCCCCTCTCCATGCCTAAAAGGTTGGGTGAATCCAGCGAGGAAGAAATAAGTGTTGGCGCAAAGATCAGGAAGACAGTCGACATGTTCATGAGACGAGCACGCTGCCTTCATCAATTATTTTGAAGGCTCTATGAATCAGATCCAGATCTAATTTTTAACAATCAGATCCAAATCTAAATTTTTCATAAGGAGATCACATTCAGATCCTACCTAAATGGATATCGATAGAGATCAGGCATGTGCGTAGCTTGATTCAGGACCTTCAGACTTCAGTAGATCATCGATAGGATAATCAGACTATCAAAATAAGATATAAAATTAAATCTAATTTAATTATAATTTTAGCTTTTAATATCAGATCTATAAGATCAAATTGAGAAGTCTCAAATTTGATTAGAATTTATTAGAAATTTTCTAAAATATTTCTTCAAATCTAATCAGATCCAAATGATTCTGTGATGGAAAAATATTGATTTTCCTTCAACTAATATTGGAGTCAGATTTGCAGATCTTCAGATCTATTTTAGATCTAATTTTTATTATAATTTATGATCTAATATTAAAGATTTTAGATGTCACATCAGATGTGATCAGATCTAAAATTAAAAAATTAAAATTTTAGATTTATATCAATATTATATGAGATACATATCTAGACTAGGTGTAGAATTATTCTGTGTATAGTCTAGTATAATTTTTCTTTTTGATATGATTAAAATATTTTTTTTAAATATTTTTATTTCTATTTTTTATGTTATAAATATTATAATCAGATCTAAAAATAAAAAATATTTTTTTTTAAATTTTTATATGAGATATAAATGATACATGCCTAAACTAGTTGTAGAATAGTTCTATGAATTATCTAAAATAGATTTTATTTGATGTGATCGATTTAAAATTTTATTTTTTAGATTTTATATGTGATTTATCAGATCTGAAAGCATGCATTTATAATTTAATAAATGGTACATGAGATGTATACAGAACATGCATGAATAGATCTATGATCTTATATTTGATATATGTTATAGATCTTAATCTTTTATAGTTTAGTTATTATTTTTTATTAAGATATTCTCCTTGGCCGTCCGGTCATAAGAGTAAGAAGGATTTAAAGACCTTCTCTTTTCATTCGATGGGATACTCTTATGGCGTGTAGGGGTACTACGTGTTTGTCCTTAATCAGAAATCAAAAACTTATTTTTCTGCAAAATCTTAGATCCTAAAATCCTAGAATTTTTGGCATGTTTCTATTTATGAACCCAAACTTAATTAAAAATTAAGATTATAAAATAAATTAGATCTAAAATTATAAATTTTTAGATCTAAGATACTTTCATAAATTTGGGTTCGAACTTGGGTAGCTGATGCGTGCTAATTTATAGCTACGGTAAGTGCACCAGTCAATCAAGTAATAAAGTGAATGAGTAGAGTATCGTCTCTAGAGGATTGAAAAATAAATACTGAAAAGCTCTTTCCTATGCTTTATTTAGAAGATCGATTTATGAGAATAAAAGTTTTTAATTAAATAGAGAGAGTGTAAAATATTAGGGTTTTAAACTCAAGAGCAATGGATTACTAAGGCAATCGATTCACCAACTCAGTCAATACAATATTCAGGTTTATAGATTAATTTTATTTTATGTGATAGTGGAGTCTCCTAATTTATTCACTACCCTTTGGTCCAGGCATAGCAAAATTATTAATATTTATTAATTATCCTTTAGTCCAGGTATAATTTAAATAAATATTAATGTATTAGGTTTTGTGAAATCCTCTAATTAAAATACGCTGCGTTCAAAGCGCACTAAAATTCCTGCATGCATATGAATTCTAATTTGATTCATAATACAAGGTATATAATCAAGAAGCATTAACATAGATGTACTTGATCCGTAACATCTATATTCATCAGATCAATTAGAAGATGGCTAGTAATCTAAAAGCATTAAGATCAGATTTATATACTCCTCATAAATAAAATTTTAAAAATAAATCACACTGAATATTGCATCAAAAGAGTGGCTACATCTTAGCCTTAGTAAAAAAAAAATTAGTTCATGATAACAAGTTCAAAAATAATAAATAAAATAAAAAGCATAGAGAAATTAGTCTGTTTGATTGCTGAAATTGATTGCCTGTTGCTCTTAATGTGAAGAACTTGGTGAAGAAGAAGATGCTCCTTGATCGATGTCTTGATTGTCGAAAAAAATTAAAAACCCTTTTTTTATTTCTCACAAATCATTCTTCTCTTTCTACCTCTCTCCTCTCTCTTTCTCTCTCTTTTTCTCTCTTTCTCTCTCTCTGTCTCTCTCTGAATTTTTTTTTCTTCACGGCAACAACATGTTTTTATAGATAAAGAGTTTGATTTCCTCCCAAAATCCATCAAAAACTAGGTTTAAGACTCCCAAAACAACTTAAATTAAGATCTAGGTAATTTTGACCGTTAGATGTTGATCAAACGGTCCAAAAACCACTCAAAAACCCCTTAAAATAACCCAGATCAAGTCGGATATAATGCCAGCCGTTGGATCAATCGTTGGATCGAATCTGGGCTGTCCGATCGCATAGAAAGAAGGCTTCTGATCTTTAGTTTAACGTCGGAATGAATCTCAGTCGTTGAATCTCGATCGGAAGCTGCGGATGCTGTCCATCAGTGCCTTCTTTTCGGCCGTCCGATCAAGTTTCAGTGAAAACCATCCATTGGATTAGCCAGAATTTCCAAATTGCCCTCCGTGAATCATGCGTGAGCCCGGTGTTGCGTGGACCACCACGTTCTTCAGCCAATCGGAGCGCGCCTCTTGCTGTGAAATTCTCGAAATACCCTTCAGATGGTCTACCGTGCACCATGAAAAATGCTGACGTCAGTGCTGCATCGACGGGTTGGTCTGATGTTGCGATCGAACCGGGCCGAACTGCTAAACTGATTTCCTGAACCGGTTTGAACCGAACTGATTTTTTTTTTTTTGAAATTCAATTCTGGGCTCGTTTGAAGTCCGTTTTGCCTGAAATTTATTTCATCTGAACCAAAAAAATAAGATCTTCACATTGGTGGCCTTCTTTCCTACATAAGATTAATAAAAGTATCAATTTTTAAAGAAATAAATTAATTTATTTTATAATTTAATACTTTTATTAGTATATTTTTACCACTTATCACACCCCCCAACTTAGTCATTGCTAGTCCCTTAGCAATATTTTATTTAATACCATGTTTCAATAAGATTATCCATCACAAAGATAAAATCTAGGATTAAAGGTCAAAAAGTTTAGAAAATACTGCTAACTAAGCATTGAGCTTTAGAAGCAAATTTTTCAGTCAATACAATTAAAAATTTTCTTAGAGTACATCAAAGATCTATAGCACTTGTGTTCGTGATGACTAACTTTAGCATTTCAGTATTAAATTAAAAGAATAAAAGTATCATCTCTTATCATCTATTTTGGTCAATTTTCTATACATTCTTAATTTTATACTCATGAATTAAGGTAGCTTTCACACTGCCTCTTTTTTTTTTTTTTTTTGCTGAGCATCCTGGCCTTTCCTTCACTGTTTTACATGAATTTTCACACTTGACCTAGGTGCAGAGACCCAGTTACTAGGCTTTGGGCAATCCACATATACTCTATCTTTTGCACTTTATTTTAGGCAGGTAGCTCTTTCCTTAAATTCAAGTTTCTTTGATTAGAATGTATATTAATTATCAATTTTTAGTGATAATTGAATCCTCAGTTGGCCTTATAATCAATACCTACTTTGCCTTGTTAGTGTGCATATGCAATCAGAAGTGCTAATAATCTTTTAATGACCTAAGTAGGCTACTAAAAGTTGACCAAATAATCTACTTTTTTAACTCGTTACATTCATTAGCAAATAATTTTATTTTTTATCACTTGTCCAGTCTATCTTGCTCAAGATTTTCTTCTTGACACATGAATTTTTTTTTTTTTAAACTTATTCTACATTGTCTAAAAAGAAAAAAAATAAAGGGTGCAATAAAGGATAGGAAGGAATACACCTGATTTGGTTCGGTCTGATCCTTTGGAGCTTTAAAATTTTGCTTGAGCTCTTATTAATTTTTTTGCAAAATTAAAAATACACACCAGAGCAGTAAAAGAGCAACAACAAATTACTAAAAAATAAAAGAAAAAAAATGATCAAAACTAAAAGAAAAAAGAAACAACCTATCTAGTAGTTCTGATTTATAGTCTTCAGCTTGACTTTCTTTGAATTCTAAAGTGGATCTTGTAATTGAAATATTTCCTTCTCCTTTTTAAAACTTTCATTAATGTAATTTTTCAGCCTGTGACCGTTTACCTTGAAGGTACCTTTTGATTCATCAAAGATCTCTACTACTCCATATGAAAATACCTTAGTAATTGTATAGGGACCTGTCCATCTTGATTTTAGCTTTCTTGGAAACAAATGTAGTCGTGAACTATACAAAAGAACTTGCTGTCCCTCATGGAATTCTCTTTTTATATTCTCTCAATTTTTCTTATGGTTATCATGCCATTTCTTAGTACGTTCTTTGTAAATCCTGGCATTCTCATAAGCATGGTGGCAAAATTCGTCATATCTCATTTATTTGCATTAACCTGTTCTTCCCTGCATCTTGTATATTAAAGTTAAGAATTTTCATGGCCCAATATGCTTTATGTTCTAGCTCAACAGGGAGGTGGCATGCTTTTCCAAAGAGTAGCCTATATGGGGACATACCAATAGGTGTTTTATTGCAGTTCTATATGCCCATAATGCATCATCTAATTTCAATGACCAATCTTTTCTGGATGCAATTATAGTTTTCTTCTAAATTCTTTTTAATTCTATTAGACACCTCTACTTGACCACTAGTTTGTGGATGATATGGGGTAGCTATTTTATGAGTGACACCATATTTGTTTAATAGATTTTCAAATTATTTAGTACAAAAGTGTTTATCTCCATCACTAATGATTGCTCTAGGAGTGCCAAAATGAGTAAAAATATGCTTTTTTCAAAAAATTTGACAACTACCTTTGCATCATTAGTTGGAAAGGGTGCTGCTTCTATCCATTTTGAAACATAATCTACAGCCACAAGTATATATTGATTTGAAAAAGAACTAGGAAAAGGTCCCATAATCTAAAGTAAAGCTAGGATCAAAATTTCAATATTGTTTTAGACACATCCCCGACAACGGTGCCAAAAATTTGATGCGTGCTAATTTATAGTTATGGCAAGTGCACCAGTCGATCAAGTAATAAAATGAATGAGTAGAGTATCATCCCTAGAGGATTGGAAAATAAGTACTGAAAAGCTCTTTCCTATGCTTTATTTAGAAGATCGATTTATGAGAATAAAACATTAAAGAACAAAACAAAATAAAAAATAATTAAATTTTTTTTAAGAAAATAGAGAGAGTGTAAATTATTAGGGTTTTAAACTTAAGAGCAATGGATTACTAAGGCAATCGGTTCACCAACTCAGTCAATACAATATTCAAATTTTTAGATTAATTTTATTTCATGTGACAGGTGGAGTCTCCTAATTTATTCACTACTCTTTGGTCCAGGCATAGCAAAACTATCAATATTTATTAATTATCTTTTGGTCCAGGTGTAATTTAAATAAATATTAATGCATTAAGTTTTGTGAAACCCTCTAATTAAAATACGCTGCATCCAAAGCGCACTAAAATTCCCGCATGCATATGAATTCTAATTTGATTCATAATACAAGGTATATAATCAAGAAGCATTAACATAGATGTACTTGGTCCATAACATCTATGTTCATCAGATCAATTAGAAGATGGCCAGTAATCTAAAAGCATTAAGATCAGATTTATATACTCCTCATGAATAAAATTTAAAAATAAATCATACTGAATATTGCATCAAAAGAGTGGCTACACCTTAGCCTTAGTAAAAGAAAATTTAGTTCATGATAACAAATTCAAAAATAGCAAATAAAATAAAAAGCATAGAGAAATTAGACTGTTTGATTACTGAAATTGATTGTCCATTGCTCTTGGTGTGGAGAACTTGGCGAATAAGAAGAGGCTCCTTGAGCGATGTCTTGATTGTCGAAAAAAAATCAAAAACCCCTTTTTTTATTTCCATAAATCACTCTTCTCTTTCTACCTTTCTCCTCTCTTTTTCTTTTTATTTTTTTTTATTTCTCTTTTCTTTTTCTCTTTTTCTTTGACTTTTCTCCCTCTCTCTCTCTCTGTTTCTCTCTCTCTTTCTCTTTTTTTGTCTCTCCTCTTTCTTCCTCTCTCTCTATTTCTCTCTCTCTCTCCCCCTCTCTCTCTCTTGTCTCTCTCTAATTTTTTTTCACGACAATAGTAGTTTTTTTTATAGATGAAGAGTTTGATTTTCCCCCAAAATCCATCAAAAACTAGGTTTAAGACTTCCAAAACAACTCAAATTAAGATCTGGGTAATTCTGACCATTAGATGTTGATCAAACAGTCCAAAAACCACTCAAAACCTCCTTAAAATAACCCAGATCAAGTCGGATTTAATGCCAGCCATTGGATCAACCGTTAGATCGAATTTGGGCCATCCGATCATGCAGAAAGAAGGCTTCTGATCTTTAGTTTAACGTCGGGATGAATCTCAGTCGTTGGATCTCGATCGAGAGCTACGGATGCCATCCATCAGTGCCTTCATTTTGGCTGTCCGATCGAGTTTCAGTGAAAACCGCCCGTTGGATCATCCAAAATTCCCAAATTATCCTCCGTGAATCATGCGTGAGCCTGGTGTTGTGTGGACCGCCGCATTCTTCAGCCAATTAGAGCATGCCTCTTGCTGTGAAATTCTCAAAATACCCTTCAGATGGTCCACCGTGCGCCGCAAAAAATGCTGACGTCAGCGTTGCGTCGGCATCGGCAGGTTGGTCTGCTATTTTGGTCGAACCGGGCCGAACCGCTGAGCCGATTTTCTGAACTGGTTTGAATTGAACCATCTTTTTTTTTTTTGAAATTCAATTCTGGGCTCGTTTGAAGTCCGTTTTGCTTGAAATTTATTTTATCTGAATCAAGAAAAATAAGATCTTCACATTGGTGGCCTTCTTTCCTAGATAAGATTAATAAAAATATCAATTTCTAAAAAAATAATTTAATTTCTACAGCAAACTTCTTATACTAGAATGCTTCCTTCATAGCCTCTGATGTAGCGATATATTCTACTTCCATGGTGGAATCTGCTATCACTGTTTGTTTGGAACTCTTCCAGTTGACAGCACCACCATTGCACACAAACAGACTCCCAGATGTTGACTTTCGATCATCTATATCGGACATAAAATCTGAGTTTGTGTATCACTGGACTTGGAGTTCTCCATTACCAAAGACCAACATCATATCCTTAGTTCTTCTTAAGTACTTAAGGATACATTTCACAGAAGTCCAGTGTTCTTCACCTGGATTTGATTGATATCTGCTTGTGACACTCACAGCATGGGCTATATCAGGTCGTATACATAGCATGGCATACATGAGGCTCCCTATAGCAGAAGCATAAGGGATCTTGCTCATGCATTCTATTTCCTCAGGTATGCTGGGGCACATCTTTTTGGAAAGATGAATACCATGTCTGAAGGGTATTAATCCCCTCGTAGAGTTTTTTATACTAAACCTCTTTAGTACTTTCGCTATGTACATCTTCTGTGAAAGTCCTAGCATCCTATTCGGTCTATCCCTATAGACCTTAATTCCTAGAATAAAGGATGCTTCGCCTAGGTCTTTCATGGAGAATTCCTTGGACAACCATATTTTAACTGTTGTTAACATGAGAATATCATTCCCAATAAGGAGGATGTCATCCACATACAATATGAGGAAGACAATAGCGCTCCCACTGACCCTTTTGAAAGTACACGGTTCCTCTTCGATTTTGATGAAATCAAATGTTTTGATCACATCATTGAAACGAGTGTTCCAGCTCCAAGATGCTTGCTTAAGTCTATATATGGACCTTTGCAGCTTGCAAACCTTGTGATCCAATATCACTAGATGTGAAACCTAGCGGCTGTTCCATATAGATATCTTCCTCAAGATATCCATTCAAGAACGTCATTTTCACGTTCATTTGCCATATTTCATAATCGAAATAGGCTGCAACGGCAAGCAATGTGCGGATGGATTTCAGCATAGCCACTGGGGAAAAGGTATCCTGATAGTCAATGCCTTCGCATTGACTATAACCTTTTGCCACTAGTCTAGCCTTAAATGTCTCCACATTCCCATCTGCACCAATCTTTCTCTTGAAGATCCATTTACACCCAATAGGTACTATCCCTTCTGATGGATCTACTAAGATCCAAACTTGGTTTGAGTGTATCGAGTCAATTTTTGACTGTATTCCCTCTAGCCATTTCTCGGAGTCGATATCTGATATCGCCTTATTGTAGGTTTTGGGATCATCACCATGAGCACCATTACCTACGAGGAATATTTTCTCTACTTCCTCTAAAATAATACCTAAGTATCTTTCAGGGGGTCGGAAAACTCTTTTCGATCGACGAGGTGGAGGAGGTTGTGTTCTTATTGGCTCAACCTGATTTTGGTTTCAGTTGGTCCTCAGCTCGTTGTACTTGTGAGACTTTCTCATCAAGCTTGATCTGCTTTCCAATGCCACTATCTTGAATAAACTATTTTTTAAGAAAGATGGCATGTCGACTCACAATCACATTGTGGTCTTCTGGAATGTAGAAATAGTATCCTAATGACTCTTTAGGATATCCTATGAATCGAGCTCTAAAGGACCTAAACTCTAACTTGTCCGCTTGTTGTCTTTTGACATGAGCCGGACATCCCCAAATTTTGAGATGACTCAGACTTGGTTTCTTACCATGCCATATCTCATACGGTGTGGTAGGAACCATTTTAGAGGGAACCCTATTCAGTAGATAAATTAAAGTTAACAATGAGTATCCCCAAAGGAAATCAGGAAGGTTTGTGAAGCTCATCATGGATCCGACCATATCCAATAGAGTCCGATTTCTTCATTCTAAAACTCCATTGAGTTGAGGTGTTCCTGGTAGAGTCCATTGAGAGACTATGCCATTTTCCTTTAGATAGTCTAGGAATTCCCGGCTAAGGTATTCACCTCCTCGATCTGATCGAAGAACCTTAATGGATTTTTTCAGTTTGTTTTTCTACTCATGTCTGAATTCTTTGAACTTTTTAAAAGCTTCAGATTATGTCTCATAAGATACAGCATACCTACTTGACAGATCATCGTAAAGATAATGAAGTAGACAAAATGCCTTTAGTCGACACATCAAATGGGCCGCACACATCTGTATGTACTAGGGTAAGAAGATCATGGCCCTCTCCCATGTCCAACAAAAGGGAGTTTAGTCATTTTTGGAGACAATTCATAAGTTGGATATGACTCAGAAAGTCAATGGACTCAATAGCCCATTTTTCTCAATTTGTTGATCCTATCTTCTGCTATAATGACCTAATCTCAGGTGCCATAGATATCTATGGTTTGGCTATCCCTAGGTCATTTGGCATTTACTTTTTGGCTCGATAGTTAGAACAGGTACATCAATATGTAGTTGATAAAGACCATTAATAAGAAAATCATTTGCAATTTTATTTCTTTCATAAAGAATGTTACAATGGTCCTTAAAGAAGGTAATGACATAGCCTTCTAGTGCTAAGCATGAAATAGAAATCAAATTTCTGCTAGCTGCAGGCACATAATAACAGTCTTTTAAAACTAAGTCTAAATCAGATGGTAATCAAAGAGGGTATGTTTTCATGGCTACTGCAGTAACTCTTGCTCCATTACCGATGCATAGGATCATGTCTCCATCCCTCAGCCTCCTGCTATCCTTAAGACCCTACATGGAAGTGCACAGATGAGCACTAGAACCAAAGTCAAGCACCCAACTGGATGCAGAAGAAACCGTAAGGTTAGACTCAATAACGAGCATACCTCTATAAGGACCTTCCTTCTTATTCTTCAGGGTGGCCAGGTAAGTAGGGCAGTTCCGCTTCTAATGGCCATTGTTGTTGCAATGGAAATACTTTTCTTTGACATCGACCTTTTTCTTCGGCTCTGCCTTCTTCTTCTTGGCTCCTTCCACCTTTTGCTTTTTTGCAGACTTCTTTTTTTTTTCATAAGACTTTCTTTTGGAAGAAGTCCGTTCCATAGCAAGAACTGAGCCTTTAGAACCTTTCATAGAAAGCTCAGCGATGACTAGCATATTCATTAATTCGGCTAAGGAATTTTGAAGTTTATGCATGTGGTAATTCATGATGAATTGCCCATATGCATCAGTCGAGGATTGCAGAATAACATCGTTCTGCAGATCCAAGTCCAACTTCACACCGAGCTTCTCAAGCTCTTCCAAGTCTTTGATCATCATCAGGCAGTGATCTTGGACTGACTGTCCATCATACATCTTAGCCTTAAAAAGTTATTTCGTGACTTGATACTTGGCTGTGCGACTCTGTTCACCAAACATCTCCTGCAGGTGAGCAAACATTTGGCGAGCAATCCCGATATCTTTATGTTGGCGCTAGAGCTCATCAGATATCGAGCCCAACATGTAATATCTGGCCTTATTATCTTCATCTTTCCATTTCTCCAGAGACGCTCTCTGTTCAATGGATGGACGGGCTGATAAGGTGGGAGGGTTTTGGTCCAGTACATGGGTTAACTGAAGGGAAATCCTGATTTCCCGGTCCAGGTTCGTTCAGATCTGATTAGATCAAGAGATATATAAAAAATTTTTTCTCTTGATCTCAATCAGATCTTGATATGTTTCAGATCTGATTCTTTTTATTTTAATAAAATAAAATAAGATAAATTAAATCAAATTCAATTTACCTAATTTGGGTAATCCTATTACCCTGTAGATGATCCTGATTGCAGCGGAAGGTTCTGGATCTTAGCCACGCAAGCGCCTAGCTTCTACCGGTATCCACTCGAGTTGGATCTGGAGAACCTCTTCTTCTCTATCACACCTCCAAAAATCAGATCTGGATCTGATTTGGAGGATCTTCAAAACTCTTTTGAAGATCTGCATCGCCTTTTGCAGCAGCGCAGCCTTCTTGCTTTTGATCGCCTTTCCTTGATCTGAATCGCACAAACTAAGTCCAAAACACTTTTGGACGTGGAGAGAAAGGGGAGAAGAGAGTATGGCGTGGAGAAGAAGGGGAGAGGCAGCCTTGGGGCGTGGGAAATCTCATTCACTTAGGATTAGGGTTGGGCGCAGGGTCTTATTTATAGACCTCTTGTGATCCAACTCCTCTTCCTCTCAACCAATCAACAACCCTTTGTTGAAATTAGATCTAAATCTGATTGGTTGGAAAAGAGACCCCTGGATTCCTCCTTAGAGGGCGCCTAAGGACCAGTCAAACTGGATTCTTAGTAGAACCTGATTGGAATTCCTAAAGGGAGGTGGAGTCCTTGTCCCAAAAGGATCCTAGGGCCGCCTCCTACTTGGGCTCACGCCACCCTTGGCGTGCGCCCTTCCTCTTGTCCAGGCTCTGCAGGGGGAGACAGGCCCCCACCAGCTCTCCAAGTAGTGCGATGACATATGGTCTACAAAAGTCAAAGGGTGAACTGGTCAAGTTTGTGTACCTAGTCAAAGGTGCACTTTTGACCAAAGTCAAAGAACAAGAAATGCAGGGTGACCAAAAAATTGGCAGGTAATGTCTTACAAATCAAGAACAACCTCATTATCTGACTACGACACACCACCAGTAGACCATATGAAGGCCTAACAACACACTGATTTGGCACAAAACCCTTTGGCTCAGTAGGACAACTTTATTTGTTGATTAGTAATAGAAAACGTTAGGGTTCAATCGAGCTGCATAGCACCGATTTTCTTGAACCAATCCTCTTCCTT
>QRFJ01004934.1:57946-117949 GCA_006176705.1 Cocos nucifera | reverse complement strand
AGAGAAGAGATAAGTCCATAGTAAGATCAATCATCCTTACATCAAGCATGTATAGGATGTGTTAGACTTTCCAAAAACATTGATCCCCAACTCAATGGTTCATTGACCAGGAATATTTTAGATTAGGGTTTTGAGATTTTTGGTCTCACAAGTATGATCTCATCATAATCCTAAAACCATAGTCCTAATTTATGAGATTCATCATAAACTTAAATAAATAATTAAGATGCAGCATACAATGAAATAAAATACCTTTATTTATTTAAAAATATTATTACTTGAATTTGGAAGATAAAAGAATAGCCCTTCAAAATACAATTTTGATTGGCTTGAGCACATATTCCTTTCAGGAACATACCTCTAATTGCTTAATCCTAACTTGGCCATTATCATCGATAGCAATCCGTTGGGGGTTCCACCAGATGCCCATGTGTTCACCCTCCAACATTGATCCACACGAGAGCTTGATCAAGCCAATAGCACAATAAAAATTAGATTCCTTCAATTTAATTCTTATTGTAAGAATTAAATCTATTTGGATAGAACCTTCCCTTAGCCTTGTTGTGTCCCTTCTTGCTTATCCTTTTCTTTCTTTCTATTCTTCTTGTCTTCCTTTAATCTCTTTCTAAGCCCTTGTCCTAAAGCAGACCTCTTGTCCTTTAATAGGACTTTGTCTTAACAAGGAAAGGAAGAGAGAAATTGGACAATTAGGAAGAGTATGTAAGAAATAAGGAGAGTGTTTTGAATTAATTGGACTCCCGGAGTGCAGCCCTATTTATAATGCATGTAGGGATGCTTCCACCAAATTCTCATGTCCTTTTCCTAGGCTTTTCTCATGCCCATCCATTTTTCTCATGACCCACTAGAAGAAAATGCCACGTGGAATCCATAGAATTAATAAGAAGAAGTGCCTTATTGTAGAACAACTCTTTGGACTAATTCTACGTAGTTTTCATGGGGAGTCACGTATCTTCATTTATGTGGTGCCAAAAAATAAGGAATTAGATCTGATGAAAAAGGCTATCCAATGGCCTATAATATATGCACCATATTAGGGGCATGAGAAACTTGGGCATGGAAAAGTCAAAGCTTCATGGTGTTTGACTTGGTCCAAGAGGTGCCTACAACCAAGGGGGCAGCAAAGACTCTTTGATTATCCAAAAATCTGATAACCAATGAAGAGAATAACTAGCAGAAGGACTCTTTTGCACTCTCTCTTCATCTGAAATCACATAATAAGATTTATATGAAAAGCTAAGGAAGACTTTGGTGTCAAAATATATCCATGCACCACATGTCCCTAGCGCATGGATGAAATCCCATGCACCAAAGAAAGAGAGTCTCTGGCACGTGGGTTGCTAAAAGATGATGCCCAATCTCTTGGTTAGCAAGACAAGGGTCAACCCAACAAATTAGCCAAATCTGATTTGACTTAAATTGGATTTAATTAGACCAAATCGGAACTCAATTTGAATCTGATTCAAATCTAGATGCTAGGGTTTGAAATATGTGATAGCATATTCAAGCTGCAAACATGATCTAATCCAATTAGATGATTGATTAATTTTCTTTGTGTATGATCCATTGGATTCCATATCTAGCCAGTAGTGGATTCAGGTATAATTTGACCTAATTTGGTCAAAACTCAATCAAATCGATTTAGGGCAAAACTTGCTAACCTGATTTGATCAATTAGAATACTTTCTAATTAACAATCAAATTAAATTCTTTAATTCTATCAAACCCACAAGACAAGATTGATGTCTAGCAATGTATCATATCTATCTAAAAGATATAAAATTTTGATGAAAAAACCAAAAATATCCTTCAGTGAAAAGTTACCATGCAATAGAATCCTTCAATCATCTTGCATCCCGAATATGACCATGGAGATGAAATCATGTCAAATCTATTTTCATATTCATTTTTCTTCCAATCATATGATGATGATTCAATTAATAAAATATTAAAAATTATTTTTAATTTTCATCATGCTTTGATCAAAATCTTTCTGAATCATCATTCGATTGAAATAAGTAGGATGCGATCTCCTCTTACTAGGAGTGATCGATTCTTTGTTGATTTACTCATAACCTCCATATACAATCCACCATATCCAGATCATTCTATATATGACTAAGTCATAAATGAGTATGAACCAAAATATAGATTCATGCATATAAAGTTCTATGGTAGTCTCAGGTCAAAGGATTACATGCATAACTTCCACTATAAGAATCATCTATTGACATGTAGATAAGACTCCATTAGATGTTCTCAAGTTGGATTAATTTAGTGAACTCATTTTCTAATGAGCACCTACATCCTTGTATTAGTGTCATGCATAAGTGATAGTGAGATCAATCACCCTTTAATCAAGCATACATAGGATGTGCTAGTCATTCCAGAAATATTGATCCCCAACTTAATGTTCCATCGACTAGGAATATTTTAGATTAGGATTTTAAGATTTTAGATCTCATAGGTATGATCTCATCATAATCCTAAAACCATATCCCTAACTTATGGGATTCATCACAATCTTAAATAAATAATTAAGATTTAGCATATGATGAAATAAATGCCTTTATTTATTTGAAAATATCATTACATGAGTTTGGAAGATAAAAGAATAGCCCATCAAAACATAAATTTCGATTAGCTTGAGGGCATATTCCTTTCACTCCTTCAATCATGCTTCTTTTGGATGAACTCCTCCAGTCACTCCTTCCAGACGTACTCCTTTAGTCGTGCTCCATCTAGATGAACTTCTTTAGTCACTCCTTTCAGATGGACTCCTCCAATTATGCTCCTTCTCGATGGACTCCTTCAGTCATGCTCCTTCTAGATGGACTCCATCAATCGCCCTCTTTTTCGATGAACTCCTTCAATCGCACTACTTTCAATCGAAATCAGTCGAAAAAGAGCCGACCTATAGATGACCTAGAACACGACCAAATTTCTCAAAGCTATAAGAGACCACTTCAATGAACTTCAACTAGGTGCAAGTTTGCTATTGACTCTCAAGCTCAGTCAGCCAATCCTGAACCCAATTTGCCAATCCTATAGTCAACCGATAGGCATAGAGATCCCCAATCACTATCCAAACTTCTTCAAATAGATCCCAACTGCTTGCAAGTCATGACAAATGACAACCCACTCTACATAACAAACTCCACATGGCCTCAACGGCCCACCACCAGACAGTTATGATTGTCACTATTAGTTTATTACATGCTCCATCTATAAAAAAGATCTTTCAGATATGTTTTCCTCTAAGCTCTCCTTCTCTACCATTACTCTACTTTTTTTTCTCCTAAGTACTCCATTCTAGTTGGCCAAAAAATTGACTTGAGCGCCGAAGGGTCCTGTCGAAATTACCCACCTCTGGTTTGGGATTTGCTTTGCAGATCTCATAGGTGATCTCATCTGCACCAGCTCCAGTGAATTCTGGCACCAGCACCATTTTTTACACTAATAAAATTGATGCTACACGAAGGGCCTTGAGCCCTTATTCTAAAAGGAGTGCTCAGATGATTTGACCCTCTTTCTTTCTTCTTTAATTCTTTAGATCTCTTTCTCTTGATCTCTCTTTTTTAGTAAAAATGCCGCCAAAGAAGACAACGTCTTGATAATCTACTACTTTCATGGTCAGATCTGGCTCAAATCTGCCTGCTCCGACCCCATCACCAGCACTATAGCCCCCTCCACTAGCAACCATGGTGGATCCAGAGCAATTCAACCTACTAGTACAGCAGATTAGGGGCCTCATCGAAATGGTGCAGGCCATGTAGCAGCCCCTGGCACCAATTTTGCTAGAGAAATTTCTGTCGGAGCATCAAGAACTAGCATAGAGAAGGCCTACCTGGGTGAGCAGGCCTGTAACCCCTTTGAAGGAGAAGCAAAGGACGAAGAGCCCCTATTCCGATCATGATTCCTCTACTGAAGAAAATCTCCCCATCTCCAATCGGCATGCTTTTGAGATCTAAGATCAAAATGATGCTCTCGATTGGACTTTAGGAGATGAGCTGGCAAATCAAAGAGCTCCACTATGCTGCCTCAGTCCACGACATTGACATCTACACCAATTCCCCCTTCTCTACTCGAATTATGAAGGAGTCCATCCTGCCGAACTTCAAGCTCCCTCAATTGAAGAATTATGATGGGACTTCTAATTCAGTCGACCACCTTGAGGCCTTTTAGATCATGATGCTGCTCCATGGCGCACCTGATGCCATTCTTTGCCAAGCTTTCTCCTTCACTCTGAAGGGAGCAGTAAGGAGTTGGTACTCAAGCCTCAAACCAAATACCATCTTTTCTTTTAACCAACTGAGCTATAAATTCATGGCTCATTTTATCAGCAGCCATTGCTAGAGATGAGGTTCAAACTCCTTCATCAACATCAAGCAAAAGAAAGAAGAGACCATTCGAGCCTATGTCAATCGCTTCAATGAAGCTGCCCTAGAGATGCGAAACCTAGACCAATCTATTGCTATGGCCACATTAAAGGATGGCCTCCAAAAGAATGATTTCCTTTTTTTCTTATAGAAGAAGTATCCTTAGGACTTTATCGATATGCTGGTCCGAGCTGAAGGCTATGCCTAAGTAGAGAAAGCCTTCAGATTGAAAGATGAAGAAGCCATGAAAGAGTGGTAGGAGGGCAAATCCCCTAAGACCATGATTGAAGAAAAGATGAGTGAAGCTCAGGCATGCTCTAGAACCCTTTCTGAGTGCAAATGAGCCCAAACTCCCTCTCAAGTTCATCAACAAAGTGAAGGAACCAGATCTAGGGTTTCATGGGTAGATCTTAAAACTTTTTTAGGATCAGATAGTGAAAGACTTAAATAAATTAAATATTTATTTAAATAAACATATAAACACCTAGATGCTAGATCTATTATATGATCAATGCATGATATTAAATCAAAAATTAAAAATATAAAGGAGAAGAAAAGTTTGATCACATCAACCTAGATCTACACTACATCTAATGTAGATATGAAATCAATAGATCAGATCTATTACCTGTACAAGTTAATATATTCTAACTTACTGATCCAGGCTTGAGAATGAAGTCATGAGCCGCACATGCATTCACCCAAAGTCTTCACACGAGCTACTAAGTCAATTGAACTCCGATGCAGAAAGCATAGTATGCTAGTATGTTGATCTTCTTTGATGGTTGATCTGACATCCCTTCTTCAAAAATATGGACTCTCTAATTTAGAAGAAAGAAAGAGTTTTTCTATCAACTCTCTAAAAAAAAAAAAAAAAGGAGTAGAATGAAGAAAATAGCCCTAGAAGAAGACCCTCTTCTCTCACCAGAACCTAGTTGGTGCTATGAAACCCCATGCCAATACCCTTTCCCTGATTTTTGCACACCTCAAACCTTCTCTCAATGATCTATATTTACCAAAAGAATCAGCCAAAATTCATAAATATAGAAGAAAAGAGTCTTGTCTAGTCAAATACTAGACAGGAATGATTGGCAAAAAGGGCGCCAACTTTGGCACCCCTTCAACCACAAGGAGAAGCATAAAATTCCCTCTAACATGAAAATAAAAAAATAGGAGAGGGGCATACAGGAGAGAAGATTTGGTCAACAAGGATTCTATCTCATAGAATCCTAAAGCAAAACTAACTCCCCTTTTGACTTGGTCTTCCAACAAATTGCCTTATGAGAAAAGGAGGGAGAGAGGGGCATGCATGATGATCAGTGAGAGAATATCTCATGCACAAAATAAAGAAAAATGAGCATGGGGGGCGTGGGCTAAGGTGGCGCAAGGTTAGGGAGTTCTAGTCATATGAGGACTCCTATTTTGACTTGGTCAAACAAGGTCTTTTAACCAAATAAAATCAAGAGTAAATCAACTCAATTTAAAAAGATCCTAACCCATTTAAAGGTTTAATTAAATTAGATTAAATCAAATTTAATTTTAATTTAATTTTCTAATCAAATTAGAAAATTTGTTTGACCTGATTCCTAGTTAGACTTGGACTAGTTCTTCCTTACACTTGGCTTATCCAATAAGTCAATTGAACTTGATCCAATCAAGTCCAAACCAAATCTAATCAAATCATATTTAATTAAACTTAATCTCAGCCCTCTGGTTTAATCAAATTAAGTCAATTAGCAATCTAGTTGCTAGTCAATTTTCCTACAACACTTGCACCAGGTTAAACATCAATCGTATTAATTGTTTAACCTTAGAATGATTCTTAATCATTGATCAACCATCCGATCAGATCGTGAGCTCTAATGTGTATGACCTCATAGGTTCAAACCTAAGCTAATAGCATAGAAATAGATTTTCATATCAATCAAAATGACCATCTAGCAATGATATCCGATGGTAGGATAGGTCGAATATGTAGAACAACATCCTTAGAACCCATATAGATAAAGTTTTCATATAATTCATTCCCTTAATCAAAATGCTCGTAGGACACCTTAGAGTTCAATTGTCAACTCTAATTAGGTTGTCTAAATTATATTTTAAAATATCAAATCCATCTGATGGATTATCCTGTCCAAGATTTTGCTATATTGAAATATAGTGATATATTCTTCTCCAACTCTTGGAGTGATCAATCCCATCTTGATCACACTCTGACTTCATAAGTGTTTGACTGTGCCCAGAAGCCTTCCGTTACTGAATTAAAAATTTAGTTAGTTCGATACCAAAGCACAGTGAGTTGCTTGTAGGTTACTGAGATGATCTTAGGTCAAAGAGATACTTATACCTCTATCCCATCAAAGACATTCTCGATAGCAGAATGCTCTGGAGTTGGTCATGTTCAATGATGATGTACCTATACATCTCATCTATATGCCATACTAGTATCTCCACACTTCTTGGTTAATAGGACAATCAACCTATATAAAATACAGCGACCTATGCTCAATAGATGCTGTCGTCCTTATTAACAGCCTATCATTTGGTCGTGAATAAATTTAAGAACTAATCGATAAATCCTCTCTTTATCGAAGCTAAATAGTCCTAAAAACTTTATCACAATAATGAAGTTCGTTAGAAGATGAATACTTATGATAAAAAATATCAAAAATATATTTTATTTATTAATAAATCAATTATAAATATAAAGTAGCTCAACCATTAATGGGCTGATAATTGGCTTTGGAACACATTTTTCAATAACTCCCACTTATCCTAAAGTCCTCAGCACAGTATCTAATACCCATCTTCGACTTGTGGTTGTCGAACTCCTTTGTTGCCAAAGCTTTAGTGAAGGGGTTGGCTAGGTTCTCCTTTCCATCAATCTTCTAATGGTCGACATCATCTCGATCCACGATCTCCTGGATCAGGTGAAAGTAGCGCATAATGTGCTTCGTCCGCTAGTATGCCTTGGAATCTTTTGCCCGGGTAATGGCACCAGTGCTATCGTAGTAGAGCAAATTGAACCATCAAGGGAGGGTGCTACTCTGAGCTCGATGATAAACTTCCTCAGCCACACAGCTTCTTTTGCAGCATCTGATGTTGCTACGTACTCTGCTTCGCAAACAAAGTCTGCCATAGTATGTTGCTTGGAACACTTCCAATAGATGGCTCCACCGTTCAGAGTAAAGATATATTCCGACATGCTTCTACTATCATCATGGTTAGATTAAAAGCTGGAGTCTATAAATCCCATAAGTTTCAGATCTGACTCACCATAAACCAACCATTGGTTCTTAGTATTTTTCAAATACTTAAGTATGGCTTTAACCACTTTTCAGTGGTTTTCTCCAAGGTCAGACTGGTATCTACTCACTACTCCTAGTGAGTATGCTATGTTTGGTCTCATACATGTCATGACGTACATGATATATTCCACTATCGAAGCATATGGGATTTTACTTATATGCTCTCTCTCTTCAAAAGTTATCGGAGAATCCTTCTTAGAGAGAGAAATTTCATGGCCTATCGAGAGATAGCCTTTTTTGAAATTCTCCATATTGAACCTCTTCAGCACAGTATCTGTGTACATGGACTGGAATAATCCAAGCATCCTTTTAGATCTATTTCTATAGATCTTCATCCCTAGGATGTAGGATGCTTCACCCAAGTCCTTCATGGAGACTATGATGACAACCAGACTTTTATTCCCTACAGTGCAGGGATATCATTTCTGATTAAGAGAATATCGTCCACGTATAAAATAAGAAATACCACTGCTGAAGAATTTATCCATTTATAAATGCAGGGTTCTTCTCCGTTCTTAATGAAGTCATATGTTTTGATCACTTTATCAAAATGCATGTTCCAACTCTGAGATGCCCGCTTTAGTCCATAAATGGATCTCTGAAGCCTGCACACCTTTGACTCGTCTATGAATGCGAATCCCTCAGGTTATATCATATACACCTCTTCGGTCAACTCTCCATTCAGAAAAGCTATCTTCACATCCATCTGCTAGATCTCATAGTCTAGATGGAGAGCAATTGCAAGCATAATCTAAATGAACTTGAGCGTTACCATAAGAGAGAACGTCTCATCATAGTCAATACCATAACATTGACGATACCCCTTGGCAATCAAATGGGCTTTATAGATCTCCACCTTTTCGTCTGTGCCTCTCTTTCTTTTGAAGACCCATTTACACCCAATGGATTTAACACCTTCGGGTTGGTCAACCAATGTCCACACATCACTGAACTTTATGGACTCCATTTTGGATTTCATGGTCTCAAGCCATTTCTCAGAATTAGGTCTCTATGTAGCATCTATATAGGTGATCAGATTCTCATCATTTTTAGTAAGTTCGATGGGATCACCATCTCGAACCAAGAAATTATAGTATCTATCTGACTGATGCGGTACTATATCGGAATGCCTTAATGATATAGGTACACTGGGCTTCAAATTTGATCTAATCAAATATGATTCTGATTTAGCTATAGGTGTCGATATTTCTACCTATTGAACTTCATTAAGTTCAACCTTAGAGGCAACAGTTCCTTCACCAAAAAAATTCTTTTCCAAAAAGGTTGCCCTAAGGCTGACGATCACCTTTTGTTCATCAGCATAGTAGAAATAGTATCCTTTGTCTCTTTTGGGTATCCTATAAATGGATACTTGTTAGACCTAGGTCCAAGTTTTTCTATAACTAACCATTTGACATAAGCCAGACACCCCTAAACCCTAAGGTGTGAAAGTGCTCGCTTTCGCCCTATCCATATCTCATATGGAGTCTTAACTACAAACTTACTTGAAACCCTATTTAATAGATAACAAGCTGATTCGAGTGCATATCCTTAGAAGGATATCGGCAAGCTAGCAAAATCCATCATGTATCAGACCATATCTAATAGAGTCTGATTGCTCCTTTCAAACACACCATTATGCTGTGGTGTTTCTAGAGGAGTCCATTAGGAGAGAATCTCATTCTCTCCTAGATATGTGAGAAACTCACTAGAAAGGTATTCTCCTCCTTGATCAGATCAAAGAGTTTTAATACTCTTTCCAATTTATTTTTCTACTTTGCTTCAGAATCATTTGAATATTTCAAAAAAATTCGACTTCTGTTTCATCAGATGGACATATCCATATCTAGATAGATCATCAGTGAAAGTAATGAAGTAGACATATCCACCTTTGGCACTTATGCTCATTGGTCCACATACATCAGTATGTACTAGACCTAAGAGCTCAGTGGCTCTTTCACATTTTTCAGTAAGAGATGACTTGGTCATTTTGCCAAGAATATAGGATTCACAAGTTGGAAGTGATTCACAATCACTAACTTTGAGGATTCTCTCTTGAGTTAACCTATCTATCCAATTCTTGTTTATGTGACCTAGCCTACAATGCCATAAGTAGATATCTGACACACTATCTAATCTAGGATGCTTGCCAGTCGAATAGACTATCTTAACAGGTTGTGATAGCATATGCACACCATTATTCAAATATCCACAGAAAATAGTAACATCATTCATAATGATATTACAAACTTATTTCTTTATTAAAATTTTATAATCATTTTTGGTCAGAAGGCCTACATAAATGATATTTAAAAAGAAACTAGGATAGAAGTAAGAATCACTAAGAACAATGGTATGGAACTCAAATACAAGTTTCAAAATTCTTAAAGCTAGAACTAGAATTGGTCTTTCATCTCCAACGTTCAGGAACCTTTCACCTTGCTCGAATCTCCTACTGACCTACAACCCCTGCAATGACTTACAAATATGATAAGGGCTACCGATATCCAATACTCAATCGGTAATATCATAAATAGAGAAATTGCAATGAGTTATCATATAAATACCTTGCCCAGCAATAGCTTGCTTCTTTCTCTGCATGTTCGGATTCAGAGAGGCAATGTACTAAGGATAGTTCCTCTTTCAGTGCCTCCGCTTCTTGCAAAAGAAGCATTCAGCTTGACTCTTATCAGGCTTGATCTTCCTGGTCTAGCCCTGCACAGATGTCCCAGTCTGAACTTGCACCTTCTTAGCTTTCTTCTTCTTGTTCTTCTTTCCTTTCCTAATAGGTCGAGAGCTAGAAGATGAACCTCCCACTAAGTTCACCGAGTCTTTGTGGAGTTGGTGAACCTTCTCAAAGTTTTAAAGTAACCCCAGTAACCTATGGTAGTCTACTTTAGACTTTGTCATTTTGAAATGAGTAAGGAATAGGAGAAACGACTTGGACAATGAGTTCAGTATTGCATCTTTCCTAAGCTGTTTATGTAAGAGAAAGTTGAGAGCTTGCTCAATCGCTCTATCAGCTTGATCATGTATAATACATGATCAGTGACAGAGGCACCATCCCACATTCTGGCATTAAAGATGGCACAACTAGTCTTGTGTCTCTCCACATCATCGGGTGTACCAAAGGAATCCTCCAACACTTGAAGCATGTCCATTGACTGAGCCATCTCAAATCTACGACTGAACTCAATGCTCATAGCAACCAGCATGATGTAGCGCATTGTGGTTTGATCATTGAGTCACTTTTGATAGGTGTCTCTGACTATTTCACGTGCATTGGCAGCTGGCTCCTCGGGTGCAAGATCCGTCAGCACATATAGGATCCGTTCATGCTCTAGAACTATCTTCAACTTTTGATACCAGCTATTGAAGTTGGATCCCACTAACTTATCATTATCCAATAATGATTAGAGTGATAAGAAAGTGGCCATATCTACACAAAAAAAAAACATAATCTAATTACTAATTAATTCATTAAATCTAAAGATTTGGACTTTAATCAAAAGGTTCTCCCACTATTTATTCGAATTGGTAGTCTCTACCTCCAATCTGAGGAATTATCATAACTTCTTAGTGGGTACTAGAATTCATATAGATAGTACACGAGCCCAACTTTGGTTGGTCCACTCATGTACATCTTAGGATAGGTTCATAATCAATTATTTTTCATACAACTTCTAGTAATTAAATTTTTTTCAGCCCCTGATCAGTTAGCTTTGGCCTTCTCAGAAAAGGGTTCGGTTAGGTCCAACCATTAACATGACCATACTTGGCCCATCTAAGCAATTAATGATCAGGCCCAACTTTGGTTGGCCCACCTGACCACCATTTAAAAAGATGCATCCAAGAGATCATATAATGAATGATAATTCCATCAACCGATAAGCACCAAGCCATTGGGCCTCCAATGATTATCCAACTGATGGATCCATTATCATCAACTTTAATGGGAGGCTATGATCCAGTTGTCATATAACTATTTTATTCTAGGAATCTAATAATTATTGAGGATTTATTTATAGAAGCGAGAAGGTCAGATTAACCAACTTGTCATGATCCTTCCACTAGCTTCACCAAGTCAGCTTGAGAGAGACTACTAATAGGCTGGTCTAGGATCACCTAAATCAATCACACTGATTTACCTAACTGACATTGATCAACTCAAATTGTCAAGTGATCTAATCAAAACTCAATCTCACCAAGAAGGCCAGATAAGTGAGATCGGTGGAAGGGTCTGCCAAAGCATGCCTTAGACACCATCAAAAATGGCCAAGTAAGCGGACTGCCAATTAAAAATTATCGATCATATGTGCCAAACTCACCTTAGACACTAACTGATTTAATTAGTCTTGATTAGATCAACCTCACAGTTCGAGCTAGACCTCTTAGCCAAGAATCAAGTCATTTGACTCTTGTTAAAGATATGGGCTTGACCAACTACAACTATTGTAATTGATCTAGAGAATTCTTGATCTAATCTAAGACAACAATTGATTAGATTTAGTCAATTCTTCAATTAAGTCCATTCTTTAATCTATCCTGAGGTCTAACCCAATTAATGGACTCAATCTTCACTAACCCATTAACCCAATGTGTTATGATTCGTGTCATAGGATTTTTAAATTACAATCCTAGAACCTAATTAAACAACTTCTTAATTTTTAATTAAGTTTTGGGCTAAGAGTTCGGGTTTGGCTTTTCAAAAATGATTTTCATATTTGTAAAATATTTTTACAACATGGTTCTATCAACCAAGTTGCATGTTTGATTCATAATCAATATGTAAGTAAAATAAACATGAACCTACTTTAGATCTAATCTAAACAGGTTTATGTAATTGAAATAGTTTCAATAATAATCCAACATAAATCTTCCTAGATTAAATCTAACATATCTATGATGATTAAAATTAAATTAAAATATTTTTAATTAGATCATAAAATTTTTTAGATCTAATCTAAAATTTTATGATCAATATTTTAAATCAGCACGTACTAGGACAACCTTTCCACTGTAAGGGATAGACCTTATAGTAGGACAATCTTATGACAGTTCGTGTAATCTAAAATATTTTATTTTTAGCTTTAAAATTATTTTAAATCTATTAAATTATAAATAAAATTAAATTATATCTTATAAATTTATCATTAGAGTCAGATCATCATAAACTAAGACAATCTTTTCACTGTATGGGTAAATCTTATAGCAGAACAACCTTATGGTAGTTTGCGAGATCTAGATTTTTAATTTTAGATTTAATAACTAAATTATAAATTAGATCTAATCTAAAAAATAATCTAAATATGCACAAAAATATGTAATAAGAACCTGGCTCTAATACCAATTGAAGGAACCAGATCTAGGGTTTCACGGATAGATCTTGAAACTTTTTCAGGATCAGACAGTGAAAGATTTAAATAAATTAAATATTTATTTAAATAAATATATAAATATCTAGATCTTAGATCTATTACATGATCAAGATATGATATTAAATCAAAAATTAAAAATATAAAGAAGAAGGAAAGATTGATCACATCAACCTAGATCTATACTACATCTAATGTAGGTATGGAATCAATAGATTAGATCTATTACTTGTGCAAGTTAGATGATCTAACTCACTGATCCAGACTTGATGATGAAGTCATGAGCTGCACATGCGTCCGACCTCTGGGAGTCATCCACATGAACCTACGAACTCTGATCGGAAGTTCGATGTAGAAAATCAGCACAGCATGCTAGTACCATGTTGATCCTTCTTCGATGGTCGATCCGATGCTCCCTTCTTCAAAATATGGACTCTTCAAAATATGAGAAGGAAGAGGAGAGTATTCTAATCTTAGACTCTCTCAGAAAGAAACTCAAAAGAAGGAGTAGAGATGAAGAATAAAACAACCCTAGAAGAAGACCCTCTTCTTCTTCTCTTTTCTCTCACCTAGACACCTAGTTTGGTGCCTATGGAACCCCCATGCCCAAGGATCCTCTTCCTCTAATTTTTGCACACCCCAAACTTCTTCCAAATCTCTATATTCTATGAAAAATTAAGCTAAAATTCATCCAAAATTTATAGAAAAAGAAGAGTCTTTATCTAGGTCAAAAACTTGACAGGATAGGACTAGATTTGGCAAGTGGTTGGGCCACCCAAGCCCAACTCTTGGGTGCCCCTCTAAATTTTTTGTAATCCAGAAAGGGAGAATGCATAAAATTCTATTTTCTCACCATGAAAATAGTGGAGAAAGAATAGGAGAGGGGGCAGCACACAAGGGAGAGAAGATTTGGTCAACAAGGATTCTATCTCATAGAATCCTAAAACAAAACTAACTCCCCTTTTGACTTGGTCTTCCAACAAATTATCTTATGAGAAAAGGAGGGAGAGAGGGGCATCTGTGATGATCAAGGAGAGGAGATCTCACGTGCAAAATAAAGAAAAATGGGCATGGGCCAAGGTGGCGCAAGGTTCAGGAGTCCTAGTCATACTAGTACTCCTGTTTTGACTTGGTCAAACAAGATCTTTTAACCAAATAAAATCAAGAGTAAACCAACTCAATTAAATAAGACCCTAATCCATTTAAAAATTTAACTAAATTAGATTTAATTAAATTTAATTTTGATTTAATTTTTTAATCAAATTAGAAAATTGGCTTGACTCGAGTCCTAGTTAGACTAGGACTAGTTCTTCCATGCACTTGGCTTATCCAATAAGTTAATTAAATTTGATCCAATCAAGTCCAAACTAAATCTAATTAAATCATATTTAATTAAACTTAATCTCAGTCTACTGACTTAATCTAATTAAGTTAATTAGCAATCTAATTGCTAATCGATCCTCCTACAATACTTGCGCTAGGTTAAACACCTATCGTATTGATTGTTTAACCCTAGAATGATTCTTAATTGTTGATCTACCATCCGATCAGATTGTGAGATCTAATATGTGTAACCTCATAGGTCCAAATCTAAGCCGGTAGTAATGGTACCTGATGATCAGATGGTCGAATGTGTAGAACAACATCTTTAGAACCCATGTAGATATAGTTTTCATATAATTCATCCTCTTGACCAAAATGCTCGTAGGACACCTCAGAGTTCAACTGTCAACTCTAATCAGGTTGTCCACATTGTATTTCAAAATATTAAATCTATCTAATGGATTATCCTAGCCAAGGTTTTGCTATATTGAAATATAGTGATACATTCTTCTCAAACTCTTGAAGTGGTAAATCTCATCTTGATCATACTCTAACTTCGCAAGTACTTGACTGTGCCCAGAAGCCTTCTATTACTAAATTAGAAATTCAGTTTATTTTATACCAAAGCATGGTGAGTTGCTTGTAGGTCACTGAGATGATCTCAGATCAAAGGGACACTTATATCTATATTCCATCAGAGATATTTTTGATAGTAGAACGCTCTGAAGTTGGTCACGTTCAATAACGATGTACCTATATATCTCACCTA
Organism: Cocos nucifera; assembly: GCA_006176705.1. Classification (NCBI taxonomy): domain Eukaryota; kingdom Viridiplantae; phylum Streptophyta; class Magnoliopsida; order Arecales; family Arecaceae; genus Cocos; species Cocos nucifera. The sequence goes on along the minus strand of QRFJ01004934.1, from coordinate 102,777 downwards.
TATGCCATACCAATATCTCCACACTCCTCGATTAAAAGGACAATCAACCTATGCTCGATAGATGCTGTCATCCTAATTAATAGCCTATCATTTAGTTGTGAATAAATTTAAGGATTAATTGATAAATCCTCTCTTTATCAAAGCTAAATAGTCCCAAGGACATCATCACAATAATGAAGTTTGTTAGAAGATGAATACTTGTGATGAAAAATATCAAAAATATATTTTATTTATTAATGAATCAATTATAAATATAAAGTAGCTCAACCATCAATAGGCTGACGATTGGCTTTGGGATACATTTTCCAACACAAAGAAGCCCGAATAGAAGATCACGATGGAACTCTCCTCCCAGAAGATTCCACGACTTTGCTCCCCTGAACACCATAAAGTCCTAAGTGTTGATGGAGATAAAAGAGCAGCTACCAAGGCCAGAGAGGTTGTGTAGTCATCCAGCCAAACACAATCCCAAAAAGTACTGCCTCTACCATCATGACCATGGTCATGATATTGAAGAATGTATCTAGCTTCAGGATGAGATTAAAGCACTAATTAGAAGAGGTTGGCTGGATTAATTCAAGCACTGATTAGATAGAAGGAAAGATCAACTAAGAGCCCCACCATAACTTGAAACCACCTTAGAGGGATGTGCAGTAATGAGATCGGCCCTCACTTGGCATCATCAATACTATTGTTAAGGGACATCGATGGGGGGAGCCTATTGACAATCTTGTAGCTATTTCTTTAAATGATAGAAATGAGGATCATACTGTCCAGATTAGCTCCAACTTAAAAAGAAGAAGATAGGAAGCAACTCATCTCTTTCTTGCAAAGGAATGTTGATGTTTTTGCCTAGGTACCTATAGATATGCTAGAAATTATTATAGAAATGATGGAACATCATCTGGGTGTAGATCTTAAACATCGACCATGTTGAGAATAGTGTCCCAAATTCAATTTTCAGTCTGTTGATGGTTATATTGATTCTTGAATTTGTATATGAATTATAAATAAATAAAAGTTATTTTGATATTTTTTTTCATAAATTCTTTCATCTTCTAATGAACTCTGGTGTTGTGATGAATTCCTTAGGACTATTTAGAATCGACAAGGGAGAATTTGTCATTTAGTCCTTAAACCTGTTTGTGACCAAATGATATGCTGTTACCAAGGACGATAATGTTTATCGAGTGTAGATCGTTGTGTGCCATATGGGTTGGTTGTCTTCTTAACCAAGTGTTGACCCTAGTTTGATTTTGATGATAACAAAAGTATTTGAGTGTAAATTGTTAAATTACTAACATTGGTTGCGAGGATGTATAGTTATAAATTTCAAAGTGCTCACAAATATCAAGTGTTTCAATTCATCCAAATAAAGATTCATCACTTAAGATTTTAGAGAAGAAGTAATAGAATGGATACAGCCTTCTAGAGGTCAAAATGAAGATTAAATCAATACATAAAGGATAAGTCTAGCCTATAATGTAATTTGGAGAAGAAAGAATCAGAAACAGTCTTTGGCACACATGGCATGCAAACTGGGCCGACCTAGTTTGAGACTAAGCCATCCTAATCTCAATGAAAGTAGAAAATAGAAAGAGTAGAAAGCTAAATTTTTGTGATCTAGAGGCTTGAGCTGATCCAGCTGAAAACTAAGTCGATCTAGTAAAACTAGGATGACACAGTCAGAAAGTGAGCCATCCTAGTCTCAGACAATAGAAGAAGATAGAAACAGTATTTTAGAATTTCTAAGATTGAGCAGACCCAGCTGAAAATTGAGCCGACCCAGTTTGGACTGAGCTGACCCAATTTAAAACTGAGCCGGCCCAATGCCTGTAACGGCTAGTTTTTAGTTCTATATCTTTTTCACTCCACACATCTTCTAACAGCTATTTTGGATCTTCCAATGGCTAGATCACTTCTAGAAGCCTATGATGATGTCTTATAATGGTGGAAAATCTAAGATATACTTAAGAAAATACTTGAGACAAGAAAAATAACTTTTGAACCCACAAGAGAAAGCTTCCAAGTAGATTTTCAGTCCTTCAAGTGTATGAGCTCAATAGTAAAAAGGAAGGAGTACTTTTTAGTGTTACCCTTCTCCTTTCAACATCTTCAATCAGAGAGAAGGTAGGCCATCACTATTGAAGATCAACTCCTACATCTTTCAAGCATTCAAGAGAAGAAATCAAGCCTATAAGCTAGGCTTCCAGATTTTCTTCTCCTAAGCTTCAAAAGTTTGCTTTTGTTTTATTTACTGTATTATTCATATTTGTTTCAAGTTTCTTGGGGTAATAAATTTGGATTAGTCCCAGCCTAAAGTTGGATAGTGTATGGTTGTGATTGGTGAGCCAAAGTGAAAATCAATTGGGATTGATTATTAGTTTGAAAAAATAATCATTATATGATTGAGGTTGGTGAGCCAAGATCAAAACCAACTGGGTTGAATTGTGAGCCCAAGTAAAATAATCGAATTGTAATCAAGCCTAGTGGTTATAGTTGAATTCCTAAGTGGCTTACTTAGGGAGTGGACATAGGTGCTGAGTCTGGCACCAAACCACTATAAAATCATTATGTTTGTGATTGTATATTACTGTGCTATTGATTTTCTTCACTGAACATTATATAGCTTATTTGTTGGCATTCAATTAGATTAGTCTACTTACATCATAAGCTTAAAATTTAAAATACCCAATTCAACCCCTCTCTTGGGTAGCCATATTTGGGTAACAAGTGGTATCAGAGCAGATGCCCTAATATTTATTTGTTGACCTAATGGTCAAAAGGCAAAAGATCAATGGCAACCCAAATAGAGTCTTTGTTTAATGAAGGTTATTCCATAGATCAACCACCACTATTAAATAAATCAAATTACACATATTGGAAAATTAGAATGAAAATCTTCATTCAAGCGCGTGACTATAATTTGTGAAAAATTATAATCAATGATCATTACACACCCAATGCATTGAGCCATGATAAAGAAATGATTCAAATGAATGCTAAGAAAATGAATATACTTTATTGCTCCTTAGATATTAATGAGTTTAATAAAATTTCTTCATGTATTTTAGTGAATCAAATATGGAAGAAATTGAAAATGATTTATGGGAGAGCAAATCAAGATGAAGAACCAAGCTGCCAAGAAGTTAAGGAAGCTCGTCCTAATCTATGCCTCATGGCTCATAAGAATGAAAAGAAGAAGAAGAAGAGAAAACAAAAAAAAAATAAAGCATTAATTAAGGGGAAGCAAAGTAAAGAAATGAGAAATGAAAAAGAGGAAGAAAGTACCACAAATCTTTGCCTCATGACCAATAAAGATGAGGTAAATTCAGAAAATTCTTTCCAATTTACACTTGATGAATTATATGAAGTCTTTAATTAATTAATGGTTAAATTTAAAAAATTAAAGCTAAAAAATAAAACATTCAAAATGTAAAATCTTCTCTTAGCTAATGAAAAGAGTAAGGTCTTGTTAGAAAAGAAAGATATTTTGAAACAAAATATTGCTTTGGTTAAAGAAAAGAAAGTACTTCTTAAATCTAAAAAATCTTTAGTTGAAGATAACATTAAGTTGAAAATGGAATTAGAAAGATCAAAATTTCATATTAAAGAAAAAAAAAACTTGTTGAAAGAAAAGAAATCTCTTTTGGAAGAAAATACCAATCTCAGAAAAGAAATTGAAAACTTGAAGTGTATGCATGAAAAAATTATAATTAGATCTCAAAAGCTTTAAGCAATTTTAAATAATCAAAAGGCCATTTTTTATAAAGCAAGAATTAGTTATAATTCTTTAAGAAAATAAAAATTTGTCAAAAATATATTTAGCAAAACTTCATTTGAAAATCATTCAATAGTATGTTTTAAATGTAAGAAAGTAGGCCATAAAATTTCAAAATATAATTTTAAAAGAATTGGCCATACTTTGGTTAGAAAAATTTGAGTTCCAAAAGGAATCTTGAATACTAACTCCTATGGATCCAAGATGACTTGGGTACCAAAAATCATTAAGGAATTTTGTAGGTACACCAAGCATCCAATGAAGTGAAACGAGTAAATTTTTATAGATGGATTCTTTGGAAATGAAAGAAGATGGATGATGATGCTTGGTATAATCTAAACTTTTCTTACATCATACCATCAATGCCTATTTGATTGATTGATTCTATTGCTTATTTACTTAAAATAATTTTAGTATGATTGATTTTGATGTATGATATAAGATAAATATTTAGATTTTAAAAGTTCAGTATGCTCTTATCTAATTATCATGTTATGATATGAATAGAAATTATTTTTTAAAATTCAGCATAATACTTAAGCTTCCCCATATCAATTTTGCTATTGAGAAAGTAAAATTAAAAGAAGTTTAATTATCTATAAATCTATTTGATTGTAAAACATATAAGTAAAACTAAGTTTGACATTCCCACTCAAAATGCTAAATGTGTTAAGTTGCATTGCATTTTAAGTTTATCCTTAAGGATTTGAAATCCCATAGTTAGATCAAAACATAGAGCCAATATCAAGATCCCTCTTATTTTAACCTCAATTGATTTTGTCTCCCAACTTGAAGAATGTCTCTCGCACTTAGTATCAAATTGAATTTGAAATATGTTTTCATATTTTATTCATATTATTTTAAAGCAATGAATCAAAAAAAAATAATTTTTTTAATCTTTAAGTGGTATCGAACTTTTAAGAAAATTATTAATTAATCTAAATTTTAGTTCTATTGATATCATGAAAACTTCTAAGCAAATTATTTAATTTAATTTTTAAATAATTAGTATCAAGATAATTATTATTTTTCAAAACTCTAGGTATCAAAACTTTCATAATTGCTATCAAACAGCATATCATTATCTTACACTTTAATGCTTTATCTTTTAGTAAAAATAAAAAAAATATCTTTATCTCAAATCTAATTTTACAAAGCTATATTCTTGATGCTACATCATTTGAGACAAATCTGAAAGGTTCATACCTTTTCTAAACTTAATTGCCTGGTATCTCATAAGAAAAGGGATGAAATGATCTTTCAAAGAATAAAAAAAAATCTATTTATAATTTATCTTGGATAATTTATCGATATTATACATGAGTGAATTCTATATTTATTTGAATTGAATGCATAATTTAATACTTAATTCACTCAATTGATGCTTGTTCTCTTAAAATTTTATTTAATTTTAAAATAGTTTTGTTTGCAAAAGTAAGAGGGAGAAAATACCAAAGATAAAATGATTACTAACTTGGTATCAATCAAATTTGAAAATCTAAACTTAAAAGTCAAATTTATATTAATTAATATTAATGTGGTATCAATTAATTATGCTTAATTTAAAAGAAAAAGAAAAAGAAAAGTTAAAAGATAAAATAATCTAGCTATAATTATAAAAAATAAAAAAAATAGGAGGAGAAATGCTTTTTATCTTGATTTAATTAAAAAAATATTAATGTGCATTGAGAAAAATAAATTTTGATCTAATTTCTTAATCAATTACTTTATGATCTTCTTGAATTGAACTTTCACATATTTATTCAATTTGATATGCACGATTTTATAGTCTAATCATTTTTGATAACTAATTGGAGTTAAATTGAATTTGAAATATAATCTTACTCCAAGAATTAAATTTGATATATAATTCTAATTTTGAAACTTATTTGAATATCTAAATATAATAAAGAACTTTTGATGTGCTTTAAAATTTCTTGTAAAATTAGTTATATCAAAGTAATTTTTATTCAAGAAATGAATTTGAAAAAATAACTCTCATTTGCTTTGATGCTAAAATTGATTTGCTTAATACATATCTTTTCTGAATTTAAATGATGGATTTTTATTAAGAAAAGGAAAGAATGAATATTAAAATACACATTATACTTGATTTTATGGTTAAATCTTTTGAAAAGCTCTGTTCCTCTTAAAGCTTAAAAGTATATATTTAAAAATCTGATTAAAAAATCATATTCATTCAAAAAGTAGGAGAGTCTTTAATATGTGAATTCAAGCTAATTTTTGAAAAGATCGAAATATTCATTCAAAAGGGGAGATAATTTCTTTGATTTGACTTTATGAATTTGATACATCTCTCAATTTAATATCTAGATGTTGATTTTGATTATTTTTTTTCTATTCTTTTCCATGAGCTTTTTGATGTTATCAAAAAGGGGAGAGGTATATTGAGTATATGCTTAAAGAATTAATACTTAAGAAACTCAATATATTTTATGCTTGGAACTTTAATACTCATTGATTTAGATCGAAATATTATTTTGATATGAGTATATAAATTATGTGAAATATTAATTAGAGCTTTCATGAAGTGATGTGCATTATGTTTATGTATATTATTACTTCATGACTTATACTAGCCAATTTATTAAAACACATTAAATTATACTTTTATGCATATACTCAAAGTTTTGTCATCATCAAAAATGGGGAGATTGCTGATTCTAGTTTGATTTTGATGATAACAAAAGTATTTGAGTTTAAATTGTTAAATCACTAACATTGATTGTGAGGATGTATAGTTGTAAATTTCAAAGTACTCATAAATATCAAGTGTCCAATTCATCCAAATGAAGATTCATCACTCAAGATTTTAGAGAAGAAGTACTAGAATGGATACAGCTTTCTAGAGGTTAAAATGAAGATTAAATCAAGACATAAAGGATAAGTCTAGCCTACAAAGTAATTTAGAGAAGAAAGGGTCAGAAACAGTCTTTGACACACATGGCATGCAAATTTGGTCGACCCAGTCTAAGACTGAGCCATCCTAATCTCAATGGAAGCAAAAGATAGAAAAGATAAAAAGCTGAATTTTTATAACCCAGGGGATGAGCCAGTCCAGCTAAAAACTAAACCGATCTAGTGAAACTAGGCCGACCCAGTCAGAAAATGAGCCATCCCAGTCTTAGATAATAGAAGAAGATAGAAATAGTATTTTAGGATTTTTGAGACTGAGTTGATCCAGTTTGAACTGAGCCGACACAGTTTAAAACTAAGCTGGCCCAGTGCCTGTAACGGCTAGTTTTCAGTTTTGCAGCTTTTTCACTACATATATCTTCCAATGACTATTTTGGATCTTTCAATGACTAGATCACTTTCAGAAGCCTATGATGATAACTTGTAATGATAGAAAACCTTAAGGATACTTAAGAAAATACTTGAGCCAAGAAAAATAACTTTTGAACCAAAAAGAAAGAGCTTCCAAGCAAATTTTCAATTTTTCAAGTGTATGAGCTAAATAATAAAAAGGAAGAAATATTTCTTAGAGCTTTTCTTATCCTTCCAACATCCTCAATCAGAGAGAAGTTAGACCAACACCATTGAAGATCAACTCCTACTTCTTTCAAGCACTCAATGAAAAGAAATCAAGCATACAAGCCAAGCTCCTAGATTTTCTTCTCTTAAGCTTTAAAGAGTTTGTTTTTGTTTTGTTCATTGTATTTTTCATATTTATTTCATGTTTCTTAGGGTGAGAAACTTGGGTTAGTCCAAGCCTAAAGTTGGATAGTGTATGGTTGTGATTGGTGCGCCAAAGTGAAAATCAATCAGGGTTGATTGTTATCCCAAAAAAACAATCATTATATGGTTGTGGTTGGTGAGCCAAGATCAAAACCAACTGGATTGGATTGTGAGCCCATGTAAAACAATCGGACTGTAATTAAGCCTAGTGATTATAGTTGAATTTCAAAGTGGTTTACTTAGGGAGTGGACGTAGGTGCTGAGTTTGGCAGCGAACCACTATAAAATCATTGTGTTTGTGATTGCATATTACTGTTCTATTGATTTTCTTTACTGAACATTACATAACTTATTTGTTGGCATTTAATTAGATCAATCTACCTACATCATAAGCTTAAAATTTAAAATACCCAATTCACCCTTCCTCTTGGGTAGCCATACTTGGGCAACATCAAGGAGTGTGGAGATACTAGTATGGCATGCAGGTGAGATGTAGGGGTACATTTCCACTGAACGTGATCAACTTTGTAGCTTTTCTACTATCAAGATTTTCTCTGATGGAATATGGGTATAAGTATCCCTCCAACCTGCAATCACCATGGTGACTTCCAAGCAACTCTCTATGCTTTGGTGCTAGACTATCTAAATTTCTAATTCGGTGATGGAAAGTTTCTAGGCATAGTCAAGTACTTGAGGAGTCGGTGTGTGTAAATCAAGATGGGATTAACCACTTTGGTTTAGGAGCTATATTCAATTATTTTTTACTTTAGCAAAACATTGGCTAGGGTAGTCCTTATGAGGGGTCATAGGACTAATTTCATTGAGATATGATTGGGATGTATTTTTTGGAGTTGATAGTTTAACTTTGAGTCATCGTATACATAGAGGTCAAAGAGATGAATTATATGGTAACCATATTCACGTAGCTTCTGAATGTTGCGATTGCAACTATTCGACCTATCCGAACGTCAGGTACCATTGCTAGATGGTCACTTCGATTGATCTAGGAAGTGGTTCCTGTGCTACTGGCTTAGGTTTGAACCTATGAAGTCACACATATTAGAGATTTCTACCTGATCTGATGGTTGATGAAGAGTCCCACTGGATTGAGACTCTATGGTCAAGAGTCTCATTGGACTAGGACTCTTTGATCGAGAGTCTTACTAGACTAGGACTCTAAGTCTTACCTATCTAGGACTTTATGATCAAGAGTCTCACTAGTTTGAGACTCTATGATCATGAGTTTCACTTGTTTGGGACACTGGGATCAAGAGTCCCACTGGTTTGGGACTCTTCTTTCAAGGGTTTCATATTGATGAAACTCCATTGCCCAGACACCTACCGAATTTGGACTTCATATTTATGAGAAGATTAATTAGTAATTTGATTGCTAATTAACTTAATTTGATTGTGTATTAATTTTTGGTTTAAGTCTAATTGAATTTGATTCAGTTGGGTTTGACCCGATTAGGTTATAAGATGACCTAATCGTCAAGTTGGTTTGATTACTGATTTGATTAGAGGTTGGGCTTAATCAATTATTTATTTTATTAGGGTTTAATTGAGCCTAAATTAAGCCTAAATTTATTAAGTTTAGTTTGGTCTAATTGGGTCTAACTAATTTTGATTGGAATGAGTTCAATTAGATAAATTTTCATTTTGACTAGTTTGACTAGTCTACCTGCCACCTCACGCTTTGTCTAGCGCCCATATTTTTCCATGAGAAAAGGTTTCTTGTAAACTTTCTCCATGCTAAAAAGGGTGTACGCCTAGTTTTCCCATGTTCCAAATGGATAAAGATGGGTTATTGGTCTTTCAAATTCAAATAGGATTTAAACTTGAATGGGCAACAACCTTATCTCTTCCCTGCACCACCTCATATTTCTGCACCCATTATTTTCTATGAGAAAGAATTTCTCATGAGGTTTTCCATGCATAAATGAGGCTAATTTCCTCCCCTTTAATGCCTTTAATGGATAAGGCTAGGTTAGTTGCAAATTGAATTCAAATGGGATTTCAATTCAAATGCTAAACCAACCTATCTTGTCCATGGTTTTTGTCGCTGATTTAAAAGAGGCTGAAGGGTGGGGCATGCGCACATTAGAAAAGTGTCCTTATCAAACTAAATCATCTTTTGTGCATGAGAAAGAAATCCAAAAAATGCTGAGAGAAAAAGTCCAAAATACCATGGCGTAGGGTTTCTGAGTGCTACCCTAGGATTTCGACCTAAGGTTAGGGAAGTGTTTGTGTGAGCTACGAGTGTTGTGAGCCCACCAAATTTCAGGGAAAAGCTCCTATGCCTCTGTACTACATCTACTAGTGATCTAGAGTGTTTGAAGAGTCTGTAGATGAATATCAAATGAGTTTGATCAACATCAACCATCAAAGGGATCCAGGATCGAGCTAACACTCGAAAGGAGCCGATCGGGTTCAAGAGCTTCATGTGGATGATCCATAGAGGCTAGACACATTATGTGGCTACAATGTGATGAGTGTACTTCTCTGATGATGATTAGATTGTGGAGATCAGTTACCTACATAGGTATCGTGTTCTAAACACATAGCTACAGTAGTAAAATATTTACTGCTATTGATTTAGTTTTTCAAATTCAAAGCATGTATATCATATTTAGATCCTAAGTGTAGGATTTTCTGATATGATCAATAGCTTATAATTAATTAGATTAATTATATTTTTTATTATATTTAATAAATATTTGAAAAAAATTTGAAAGTAAGGCTAGAAATCCTACATTGGAAACTATCAGTGGTATCAGAGCAAGGTTCATTAAATGTGATTTATATGCATTAAAATTTAAAAAATATGCATATTAGATATGTATTTCATTCAAGTAGCCTAGTAATCAAGCCTGAATGAGCCACCAAGTCATCCGGTTATAAGGAATAAGCATAGTTTAAAGGCCATCTCCTCCAATTCAATGGGGATCCCTTATGGCAGTAGGGGTGCCACCATGAACTCATTCTTGAAGATAAATGGTGAAAGAATTTTTTAGAATGATTTAATCTAAATTTTAATTATGAATGTGTTAGATTAGGTCTAAATTTAGATTCATGATTTTTATGTAGTGTACATAGATTTAGATTAAAATCCTACAACTAGTACTGTTTATGAAATGAGCCGATCCATTTTTGAAATAAGTCAACCCATTTAGTGAATAGTGCTTTGTTGTAAAGAATCTTTCAAAATTTTGAAAAATATTTTTTAAATATCGAACCCCAACCCTCAGCCCAAAAATTTAATTAAGAATTAAGTAAAATAAATTAGGATCTAGAATTTTGAATTAAAGATCCTAAGTCATTGATCATAAAACATGGGTTATTGGGTTAGATGAATTAGGTCCGTTAATTGGGTTAGACCTAAGGTTTGTTAAAGAATGAACTAAATTAGAATAATTGATCAAATCTAACTAAATATTGAATTAGATTAGGTCAATGACTCATTAGACTTAATTACAATAGTTATAGTTGGTCAAGTCGATGCCTTTAACGAGGAATAAATGGACTTGATTCGTGGCTACGCGCTCGAACCCAAAATTATTAGATTGATCAAATTAAAATTAATGAACCAGATGGTGTCTAAGATAAATTTGGTAGCTAAGACCAGTGGTCTTTAATTGGGAGCTACTCGCACTAATTCGATCTTTGATGAGTTAATGGCATATCTCTTTCACTGATCTTGCTTAGCTAACCATCATGGTGAGTTAGATTTTGATTAGATCACTTAGTGATTTGGGCTGACCCATGTTAATTAGATAAATCAGTGTGACTGATTTAGGTCCTCTTAATACCAGCTTAAATTAGGTTCTTTATAATCTGACTTGATGTAGTTAATGGAAGGATCCAAATTGGCTGATGAATACTTCACTCCTCTTCTTAAAATGACTTAATAAAATTCTTTAAAATTATTAGGTTCTTAAAAATAATATAGTTATGGTGATAACTAGGTCATTGCCTCCCATTAAGTTGAGTGATAATAGATCCATTAGTTTAATAATCATTGGAGGCCCAAAGGCTTGGTGCTTATTGACAAATGGAATTATTATTTATAAAACGATGATTTGATCATGTCTTTCTAGTGGTGGTCAGGTTGGCTAGCCAATGTCGGGCTTGATCATTTATTGATCAGATATACCAAAATTTGGTCATGTTAATGGTTGTACCTAACTGGATCTTTTTAGTGGAGGTCAAAGCCTATTGATTAGGTTTCTAGGATAAAATTAAATTACTAGAAGTTGTTTAGAGAAACAATTGGTTATGAACCTACCCATAGATGCACATTAGTTGACCAACCAAAGTTGGGCTCATGTATAGTCTGTGTGGATTCTAGTACCCACTAAGGAATTAAAGTAATCTTTCGAATTTGAGGTAGAGGCTACCAGTTTGTATAAAATAGTAGAAGAATCTTTAGACTAAAGTCCAAATCTTTTGGATAAATAATTCATATACTAATTAGATTTGATTTTTCTTTTTGTGCAGAAATGGCCACTACCCTATCACTCTGATCATTGTTGGATAATGACAAACTCATAGGACCAAACTTTGATAGTTGGTATCGAAAGTTAAAAATCATCCTAGAGCATGAGCAAATCCTGTATATTTTGATTGATCCTGTATCTGAGGAGCCAGCTCTGAACGCTAGAGGCACGATCCAAGACACATTCTAGAAGTGGCTCAATGACCGCACCACCATTCGATGCATTATGCTGGCGGTAATGAATGATGAGTTTAGCCACAAGTTTGAGAATGCCCAGCCATAGAAAATGCTTCAAATGTTGAATGACTCTTTTGGCACACCTGACAATGTTGAAAGGAACAAGACTAGTTGTGCCATTTTCAATGCTCAAATGAGGGATGGGGCATCAGTCATCGATCATGTATTGTACATGATCGAGATGATTGAGTGCCTGAGTAAGCCGGGATTCTCCCTGCATAAGTAGCTTAGGAAGGATGTGATCCTTAATTCTTTGCCCAAGTCCTTCCTCCCCTTACTAATTTTCAAATGACAAAGCCTGTAGTGAACTGCCATGGCTTATTGGGGTTGCTGCAGAACTTTGAGAAGGATCACTAGCTCCACAAGAAGTCAATAAATGAAGTGGGAGGCTCTTCTTCTGGTCGTCGACCTTTTAAGAAAGAGAAGAAGAATAAGAAGAAGAAGTATAACAAGGTGTAGCCACATGTTGGGACGTCTACACAGGATCAGACCAAGAAGCACAAGCCCAACCAGAGCCAGGAAGAGTGCTTCTTTTGCAAGAAGTAAGGGCACAGGAATGGAAACTATCCTCAATATATTGCCTCCCTATATCTGAGCAAGCCAAGGAAGAAGTAAGCAGTTACTAGGCAAGGTAATTATATGATTGCTAGATGTGTGCACTAGAAGCTAGATTAGCTGACACTTATAATACACTTCTAAGGATAATTTTATAATTTTGATTTATAATTAATAAAAAATTATTTTTATTCTAAGATATTGTGTGTATAGTGTCTGTGATACATCCCTTGAGTTAATGGTAATGATAATTCATATTTTCAAGAGTTAAAAACTTAAAGCATGTGTTGTCATGATTAACTCATAAACTACTCCCAATTGTAGGATCATCACAAGGATGGTGATCAATCCAGAAGATCGGTGTATGATCACTTTCTTAGGATAGATGAATCTTGAGTCTATGGTGTGGAAACACTGGAGCAAGAGTACAAGTACTCATTAGAGTACGTGGGCATTAAGCATGACCACCTCAAGCAGTCATAAGAGAATCTACCTTCTCATCGATGACCGGCTCGATGCTATAGTAGTGTGTCTAGTCTTTGATCTGAGGTGCATCAGCAGTTCACTTTGAGGGTATTAAAGTTTGACTACACCATAACTCGATCTCCTAACCATTCAAAATCTTGAGGTCTATGTTGGCTATAGCATGTTCATTATAGGAATTGGATTGCACCAATAGGGGATCTATCTACCACGGTAGATGAGGAGTAGCCCTATGATGATCATGAAATTGAGTCCATAAGCCCATGGCCATGGTAGTGTGAAGAAGATAGGAAGAGTTTCTATTAGGGTTTCACATCAGACTCGAATTGAATGATTAATTCATATGATGGATGTTGGGTTTGTCGAGTTCACCTTAACCCTAATCTTATTGGGGTTCTTGATAGAAGAACCCAATCACATAGGTAACAGCATCGAGAGGTTCACTTTCAGTTCTGATGGGTTGCCTTCATATACTGCTAGGTGTCACTGATAGATTTTAGAAGCAATTAGAATGATCCCGATAATCGATCATTCTAATTATATGAATCAAAAAAATTCTGGTCCATCAAAATATGTCTCATTATCATACAGAGCTGAATCTAACTGGATCATACAAACAAGGGTTTAGATTTGGATGTAATCAATCGAGCTAATCCAATTCGATTGATTTGGATTAGATCCAATTAGGTTCAAGGAAATCATGCTAGCACACGATTGAGCCTAACTTTTTTCTTCTATAGTCTTTTTGGTTTGTCTCGATTGAACCAAATTGGTTTGGGCTCTCCAAGAAATTCTATATGAGTTTGTTCTTATCTGATTGGAGCTTGTCCAAGTTAGAAAAGGATTTTCTTAATCCATCAAATGGAAATAAGACAATACCTACTAATTCTTGTTGCCACCTACCATTTCCTATCCCTGTTAAGACATGTGGGTCAAATGTTAACCCATATGCAGGAAAGAAAATAGAGGAGGTGTGCGCTCCCTATGTTTTATCTGGGGCACATGTCCCTATGGTCTTCTCATGAAGAAAAGGAGGGAGGATCGGCCCCTATGGGGCATGCCCACAAAGGAGATAGTCCCATGAACATGGGACTCTAGGGTTTTGATAGGATCAAATACCTGGCGCCCATCCTTTCATATTTATCCATCTATGGCACCACTTAAGGAGGGTTTGAGGGGTCTCTAACCTGATTGGATCAGGTGATATCACTCAGCCAATCAGATTAAGATCTGATTAAATCAACGAATCTGATTCTTTGAGGCTGCATGGCATTGCATTGCACATAGAAGTCTATTTAAAGACTCTCTACGCCTAGGGTTTTTATGTGCCCTTTGCTTCTATGCCAAAGTGCTACCGCCCCCTCTATCTCCATGCTCCTTCCTCCTGCTCTCTCTTCTCCATGCCCAATAGGTTGGGCAAAATTCCAAAAGAAGATCCAAGACAATTGGTGCAAGGTTCCAAAGAAAAGAGATGATGTGTTCGTGAGACGAGCGTGCTGCCTTCAACATTATTTTGAAGGCTCTATAAATCAAATCCAGATCTCTATAAATCAAATCCAGATCTCTATAAATCAAATCTAGATCTAATTTTTAGAGATTAGATCCAAAAGAAGAGCACATCGAGATCCTACCTGAGTGGACTCCTATAGAGGCCAGGCACATGCGTGGCTTAATCTAGGACATCATCAGGATCATCAGTAGGGTAACTAGTTTATCCTAATCAAGTACAAGAGTTGTTTCTTGATTTTTATTTTTATTTTATTTTTAATATTAGATCAATAAGATCAAATTTGAGAACTCTAAGATCTAATTAGAATTTATTAAAAGAATTTTTAAAATATCTCCATAGATCTGATCGGATCTTAAAAACTCTTGTGGTGGAAAATACTAATTTTTCTTCAACTAATATTAGAGCCAGGTTGCAATTCTTCAAGTCTATTTTAGATCTAAATTTTATTATATTTTATGATCTGATATTGAGGCTTTCAGATGTTACATCAGATGTGATCAAATCTAAAATCAAAAAATTAAAATTTTTGAAATCATATCAATGATGTCTAAGATGCATGTCTAGACTAGGTGTAGAACTATTCTATGTGCAGTTTAGTATAATTTTTCTTTTTGATATAATAAAAAATATATTTTATTTTTTTTTATTTCTATTTTTTTGATGTTATAAATATTATAATCAGATCTAAAAATTAAAAAATTAAATATTTAATTATTCATATGAGATATGACAGATGCATGTCTAGACTTGTTGTAGAATAGTTCTATAAATTATTTAGAATAAGTTTTATTTGATGTGATTAATTTAAATTTTTTTTTTTAAGATTTTATGTGAGATATATCATATCTGAAAACATGCATATTTGATTTATTATTTTATACATGATATGTATATAGAACATGCATATATAGATCTATGATTTTATATAGGTGATATATGTTGTAGATCTTATTATTTTATAGTATAGTAATTATTTCTGATTAAGGCATTCTCCTTGGCCTTCCAGTCATAAGAGTAAGAAGGGTTAAAAAACCCTCTCTTTCTACTCGATGTGGTGCTCTTGTAGCATGTAGGCGTGCTATGCGTTTGTCTTTAATCAAAAATCAAAAACTTACTTTTTCCAAAATTCTAGATCCAATCCAAAAATCCTAGAACTTTGGGCATACTTTTGTTTATGAACCTAAACTTAATTAAGAATTAAGATTATGAAATCAATTATATCTAAAAATTATGAAATTTTAGATCTAAGATATCTTCATAATTTTGGGCTCGGGCTTGAATAGCTCAATTAGCTCTAGCGGTTGATCAAATCGAATCAAGAGTTGGTTAGGTAGAATCAAGAGTGCTTAGAATTGACCAGCTTAAAAGGATTAAGTCTGGATCAAGGTTGACTCATAGTCGCATGTGGTCGACTAAGTCAAGACCTAATTTGGCTCCATGGTTTGAGCCTAGATTGTAGGCTAACTTGATTAGTTCTGGTTTAATAATTTGGTATCTAAGGTAAATTTGGTAGATATGATTGGCTAGTTTTTAGTTGGGAGGTACTCGATCTGAATGCATTCTTGTCGAGTGAATGGCATATCCCTTCCATCGGTCTCACTTACTTAGCCATTTGGATCAACCCAATTCTAATTTGAGGTGGTTAACAATTCGAGCTAACCCATGCCACTAAATTAGTCATAATTGTCATGACTAAGTTAAGTCAAGTCCAAGAGATCTAAATCAAATCTTTCTAAGAAAATATTAAGTCATAGATCTTCCACCATTGTAGATATGTGGGCTCTTTTTGGGATTGATTGTTCTCGACTGGTTACAGTGATTCAGTTGCATCGAGAAGATGCTACCATATCTATTAGGTATTGGATGCTATGGATAGGAGGATGGGTTAGGCTTAATATTTCAGATATGGTGAGAGATCCAATCAGAAATCTAATTCATGCAAATGGTTGGTTTGACTTAACTAAGGAGTGGAGCAATATTCCAAGCACGATGAACTTCATAAATTAGAGACCTGGTTTAGGTGCACTATGATTGGAGGATCATTGGACAAGAGTTGTTCACTCATCGATTGACCCATCATCGATAACTATTAGGTGAGGTGGTGAGCCAATTGATGGGACTGCACCACCACTAGAAATCAATGATCACGAAGATTTTTGCATCTCTACCAAAAAAGTGTAGGGATCAGAGAAAATAGTGAGAGCCTAATTTATTTAAAAATAAAATCTCTAAACAAATTGGTCAAGTATAATTATAAAAACTAACTAAAAATTTTGACTCTCTATAGAAAAATGTCTATATCCAACCCACTAGCTCATATCCTAGACACCCATAAATTGATCGAACTAAATTACAAGGATTGGCTCTAAAACTTCAAAATTATTTTAGATTTTGAAAAGCTGATGCATGTATTGGACCAGGACTCCCCATCTTACCGGTCTATCCATCCGCTAAACAGAGAGCATCTCTAAAAAAGTGGATAGACGAAGATAATAAAGCTAGGTACTACATGTTGGGCTCGATGTCTGATGAGCTTCAGTGCCAAGATGAGGATATCAAGACTACTCACCAAATGTTGGCTCACCTATAAGAGTTGTTTGGTGAAGAGAGTTGCATAGCCAAGTATCAAGTTACTAGAAGACTTTTTAAGGCACAAATGCATGATGGACACTCAGTCTAAGATCATTATCTGATGATGATCAAGGACCTAGAAGTGCTTGAAAAGATTGATGTCAAGCTAGACAGGGACTTGCAAATTGATGTGAGCTTGTAGTCCTTGACTGATTCATATGGGTAGTTCATCATGAACTTTCATATACATAAGCTATAATGTACCTTAGCTGAATTGATGAATATGCTGGTTATTGTCTAACTTTCTTTAAAAGATTCAAAGGACTCAGTGTTTTCTGTAGAGCAGACTTTTTTCAAGAGAAAGTCTTTTGGAAAGAAGAGAAAGTCTGCAAAGAAGTAGAAGATAGATGGAGGAAAGAAGAAGAAAGGAGAGCTTAAGAAGAAGGCCACCGATAAAGAAAAGTATTTTCATTGCAATATAGACGGCCATTGAAAGTGAAACTACCCTTTATACCTAGCGAGCCTGAAGAATAAAAAGAAGGTAGGTCCTTCTGAAGGTATGCTCGTTATAGAATCTAACCTTACGATTTCTTCTACATCAAGTTGGGTGCTTAACTCTGATTTTAGTGCTCACTTTGTTAGAAAATATATCCTAAAGCCAATCATCTAAGTGGTAGATGATTGAAATTAATATATAAATTATTTAATAATAATAATTATTTGGCTAGTTCATCATAAAAGTTCTATCTTTCTTAAATAAACTCCTAAATTATGATAAAGTCTTTAGAACCATAATCAATCAATAAAAAAGGACTTATCGGATGGTTCTTAAACTATTTACGATCAAATCATAAGTTATTAATCAAGATGGTAACTTATCAAGTGTAGATCACTGTATACCATACACGTTGGTTGTCCTCGTAACTAAGTGGTACGGAGACCCTACTATGGCATCTAGGTAGATGTAGGAGTACATCTGCATTGAACGTGATCAATGTAGCACACTACTGTCAAGAGTAGCTAGCTAAGGCTAATGGATAAAAGTGTCACTCTAACCTGAGATCACCATGGTGACTTGTAAGCAACTTACTATACTTTGGTACCGGACTGCCTGTATTTCTAATATAGATTTGAAAGATTTTTGAATATAGTCAAGTACTTGTAGAGTTAGTGTGGAGTCAAGATGGGATTGACCACTCCTAATTAATATCAGGAAGGGAATGACTCATTGTATTTTAATTTAGCAAAATCTAGGCCTGGATAATCATCGTGAGGAGTCATAGGATTTGTATAATTTTAAGACACAATAGAGATGACTTGTATGAGTGTTGATAGCTTACTCAAAGTCATTTTAAGCATTATTGGCTAGTTACCATAGGCCAAGATTCTAAGAATGTTGCTTTCCATATATTCGATCTATCCAGACATTGGATACCATTGCTAGATGGTCATTCTGATTGGTACAAGAATTAGTTTCTATGCTACCGACTTAGGTTTGAACCTATGGAATCACACACATAAGAAGTTGTAACCTAATTAGATGTTGATCAATAATTTAGAATCGTTCTAAGGTCAAACAATCAATACAATTGATGTTTGACCTAATGCAAGTGTTATAGGAGGATCGATTAGCAATTAGATTGCTAATTGACTCAATTTGATTGAACTATCAGGCTGAGATCAAGTCTAATTGAATTAGATTTAATTAAAATTAATTTAAACTTAATTAGATTAAGTTTAATTAATTTATTGGATAAGCTAATTGCAAGAAAAGAATAATTTCTAGTTGGACTAGGATTTGAGTGCACCAAATTCCTAATTGAGTTAGGATTTAAATTAGAATTAAATATGATTTAATCTGATTTAATTGGACTTTTAGTTGGACTAGGATCATCCTTAATTAGATTGCATTTAATCTAGTTTGAATTAGTTTCAAAATAGTTTTTACCTAGTCAAATAAGAGGAGTCCCAGTTGGACTGGGACTCTCACTCCTCCCTTGTGCCCATATATCTCATGCCCCATCTTTTTATTTTCTGATGTTTACATGAGTTTCCCCACACCTATGAATGTTATCCCACACCCCATATTCTAGAATATTTGAATCAAATCTGATTTGATCTATTATGGAAAGTGGTTTGGGTTTGTTTTCTTTTGAAAGAGTCCCTTGAATCCTAAACTCTTCCTCCCTTCCATTGAAATTATTCCCCATGCCAACTAGATTATTTGCCATCCTTTTTTCCTTTATTTTGTGCATGGAATAGAGGCATCTCATGCCTGACTTTGTGGGAGGGGCGTCCAAGAGTTGGACGCCCCATAGGATTCCTTAGAATCATCCTTAAAACTAAGTTTTGACCTAGTCAAAGGAGGGTGGTTATGGGAGGCCTCCTTCGAATTAATTTTGAGCATCAAAATCCCTGAGTTTTTCCACACAAAAAGCAAAAGAAAAAGAAGAGAGGTGTTGCCCAAGTATGGCTACCCAAGAAGGAGGGAGAATTGGATATTTTAAATTTTAAGCTTATGATATAAGTAGATTGATCTAACTAAATGCCAACAAATAAGCGATGTAATGTGCAGTGAATAAAATCATTAAAACAGTAATATGCAATCACAAACATAATAATTTTATAGTGGTTTAGTGCCAAACATGGCACCTATGTCCACTCCCTAAGTAAACTACTTAGGAATCTAACTTAATCACTAGACTTGATTATAGTCCGATTGTTTTACTTGGGCTCACTATCCAATCCAGTTGGTTTTGAACATGGATCACCAACCACAACCATACAATGATTATTTTCTCAGGCTAACAATCAACCATGATTAATTTTCACTTTGGCTCACCAATCGCAACCATACACCATCCAACTTTAGGCCTGGACTAACCCAAGTTTCATACCCCAAGAAACTTGAAACAAATATGAATAACACAGTAAATAAAACAAAAGCAAACTCTTGAAGCTTAGGAGAAGAAAATCTGGAAACTTAGCTTGTAGGCTTGATTTCTTCTCTTGAATGCTTGAAAGAAGTAGGAGTTGATCTTCAATAGTGATGGCCTAACTTCTCTCTGATTGAGGATGTTGGAAGGACAAGAGTAATACTAAAAGGCACTGCTTTCTTTTCACTATTGAGCTCACACACTTGAAGGACTGAGAATCTGCTTGGAAGCTTTCTCTTATGGGTTCAAAAGTTGTTTTTCTTATCTTAAGTGTTTCCTTAAGTATACCTTAGGTTTTCCACCATTACAAGTCATCATCATAGGCTTTTAAAAATGATCTAGCCATTGGAAGATCCAAAATAGCCGTTGGAAGACATGTGGAGTGAAAAAGCTAAAGAACTGAAAACTAGCCATTATAGGCACTGAGCTGGCTTAGTTTTAAATTGGATCAGCTTAGTCTTAGAAATTCTGAAATACTGTTTCTATCTTCTTCTGTTGTCTGAGACTAGGATGGCTCACTTTTTGACTAGGTCGGCCTAGTTCCACTAGATCGGCTCAGTTCTCAGCTGGATCGGCTCAGTCCCCTGGGTCACAAAAATTCAGCTTTCTGTCCTTTCTATCTTCTACTTTCACTGAGACTAGGATGGCTAAATCTCAGATTGGGTCGGTTCAGTTTGCATTTCAAGCGAGCCAAAGACTGTTTCTGACCCTTTCTTCTCCAAATTACTTTGTAGGCTAGACTTGTCATTTTGCATTGATTTAACCTTCATTAAAATCTCTTGATAGATG
This sequence comes from Cocos nucifera, assembly GCA_006176705.1. Classification (NCBI taxonomy): domain Eukaryota; kingdom Viridiplantae; phylum Streptophyta; class Magnoliopsida; order Arecales; family Arecaceae; genus Cocos; species Cocos nucifera. The sequence continues at coordinate 81,721 of QRFJ01004934.1, read as the reverse complement.
TATCCAATCTGAAATATCTTCTCTAAACTCTTAAATAATGAATCTTCAGTTAGATGAATTGGAATACTTTGAGTTTGTGAGCTCTTAAAATCTACAACTACACATCCTCATAAATAATGTTAGTAATTTAATAATCTATAGTCAAATGCTTTTGTTATCATCAAAATCAATCTAGGGTCAACAATCTTCCTCCTTTTGATGATGACAAAATTTTTTGAGTATAACCTTTCCTTCATATATCAAAATGATATTTTCATTCAATCTTACCAATTAACTCATGTATCATATTCATTTTATCAATTTACATATGCTCCCCCTTAATATAATAGTCATGTTTGATCTAAGTCAAATTTTGTGTTGCTCCTCCTTACTATGTGCTGAGGTTTTAATTTAGCAATTCGAGTTTTGATTTCTTCCATACTTATAGTTTTCAATTAAATTTCACTTGCTTGTGCATTCTCTATTTAATTCTTGTTGATGTAGTGCCCATTTAAGTAGTGTGCCATTTTCTTCATTTAATTATATTTTTAATTCTCATTTTATACTCATTTTTCTTTCCCTTTTTGTCATTATCAAAAAGTATATGGACAATGTAAAGAGAGATATGATCAATCATGAGAAAAGATAATTTCATTCATTCACATAAAAAAATTGATACAATGCAAGCCAAAATTTCAAACTTCATTCATTGATAGATACAAATAGTTTCAAGTGCACAAAATGCTGAAGTTTGAATATTACATATCATAGATACCTATCTTGAACATTTACAATCAAAATACTCTAAGTATAGCTAGATGGATCCTATATGCAATCTAATCAATGCTAGGCTCTGGAGGGTCGGATGGGGCTGAATCAATAGATGCTGAAGTGCGCTGCTCGGTGAACACTTGTCTCATAGCATCTTTAATTAGCTGAGGAAGACTATCGGATATCCTATCATATATGCATTGCACAATCTTGCCAATCTCATCCTCATCCAATCTGATAGTGGACGAAGATGGAGCAGGCGCAGGATGCTGTGGCATGGGCTCTGGCTCATGTCTTTCTTCTCCTTCTTCATCTAGCTTTACCCAAATGCCATTTACTTTCTTGAACTTCATCCTATGCATGGACTTCAAATTGTAGGTATCGTAGTGCTGAAGCTTTTTACTGGGTTCTCCTTCTAGGCTAACTCTAAAGTCCTGGAATACTACTATTAAGAACATCCCGTATGGCAGTGCTGGTTTACCTCTTTGGGATGCTTCTTGTATTACCCTTAAGATCAAGGCTGAAAGGTTGAACTTTTGCCTCATGAGAATATGGTACATCATAGCTATATCGTTCTTGTTGAGAAAATCAAATCTTCCTACTCGGGGCACTAGAATCTAGGCTGAAATGTGGTGAAGTAGTCTATTTTCTATGGATAGGTCCCTAGCATGGATTTCCTCAAAATGCATGGCATCGTCCCTTCCAAAAAATAACCATAGCCCACTAGCTAGATCATCAAGTCTCTCAGCTCCGACAGTGGGTGCCCTAAGTAAATTGCCCAGCTTTTCTATGGTTAAATTGATTTTCACCCTCTTAACTTTTGATTCAAATGAACTTGGGCTAACTTTAGCATTGCTATAGAATTCTCTCACTAGGTTTGGATAGGTCGAAAGATTTATTCCTGAGCAAAGGTATTCCCATTCTTAAAACTTTAATCCCTCTCCAGACTAAAAACCTTTAGCTGCTAGAAAATCAAAATCTACCCTTCTACCAGTTGTGACGGTTCTAGAGGAGAGTGGAACGGGTACGAAGGAAGGAGACGGAGGAGAAATCAGAGTGGGAGGCTGAGGGGGTCGAGTGGATGGTCCTGGTAGAGGTGAGGATGACTGAGATGACCTAGATGGTGAGGCACAATCTTCATGAAACTTAGTTTGTCGTTCTTCATTATGTGTCCCATGATGTGGCAGCAGAACAGAGCATCTATGCTTCAATCGACGAGATGCGATATGTTTCTTGGGTGCCATGGCTCTAAAATCCCTCCAAAGAGTAGTGGAAATGGGCTTCTACGGGATGGCTTTTAGGGTTTTAGGATTTTTCTTCAGATTGCGAAGGAACAAAAGATGAAAAAAGCCATCGATCTGTCCGTTTAAAAAATAGGACGCCCGACAACTTAGCCGGCTCTGTTTTTCTATGAAGAAAAATTGGGTTGGCCTAGTATTGGGACGACCTAGTTTTTATAGAGAAAAAAATTGAGTCGACCCAGTTTGGCATAGACTTTGATGTTTGTGTTTCATGTCCAAAAATTTTCTCATTTAATTTTCACTTCTAAAAAATGAATAAATACCAAATGATTCATCACATGAAAACTAATCATCTCATCATTTTAAAACCAATTATCATAAGATATTTATTTAACAAATTGGATCAAATAAACCAAATTACTTTCTAATTGTGCAAAATCTTTCCTCATTCAAGGATTTTGTAAAGATATCAACAACTTGATTTTTAGTAGACACATATTCAAGAAGTATATCATTATTTTGAATATGCTCTCTAATAAAGTGATGTCTTATATCTATATGTTTTATTCTTGAATGCAATATGAAATTTTTAGTTAAATTTATGGCACTTGGGTTGTCACATCGAATAGGAATATTATTACAAGTAATACCATAATCTTCTAGTTGTTGTTTGGTCTACAATAGTTGAGCACAATAACTCCTAGCAGCAATGTATTCGGCTTCCATCATAGACAAGGCTACCGAGTTTTGTTTCTTGCTAAACCATAAGATCAAATTCACTCCTAGAAATTGACATGTACCACTTGTACTCTTCCTATCTAAGCAACAACCAGCAAAATCTAAATCACTATAACCAATTAGGTCTATTGAAGATTGTTTAGAGTATCATAAACCAATATCTTGAGTATTTATTAAATACTTAAAAAAAAATTTAACTACTAATACATGTGATTCCTTTGGATTTGATTGATAACGCGCACACATGCATACACTAAACATTATGTCCGACCTACTTGCAGTTAAATATAGTTGTTGGGGATAAATCCTACTTCTGCCAAAGTCCAACCTGATGGTTAGCCTAATGTAACTAGTAATCATAGAAGAGCATCAAATGGGAATTCTCCCTCAGTCTGGACTCCTTCAGTAGCTAAACTCCTTCTGTACCTCTCCTTCAGTCGGATTCCTCTAGGAGCTGAACTCATTCTAGACTTCTCCTTCAATCAAATTTCTCTAGTAGTCAAACTCCTTTCGAACTACTCCTTCAGTCAGATTCCTCCAGCAGTCAAACTTCTTCCGAACTTCTCCTTCAGTCAAATTCCTCCAAAAGCTGAACTTCTTTCGGACTTCTCCTTCAGTCAAATTTCTCTAGGAGCCAATCTCCTTCCAATATTTTTCTCCAATCGGATTCCTCTAGAAGCCAAACTCCTTCCGAACTTCTCCTTCAGTCGAATTCTTCTAGGAGCCAAACTCCATCCGAATTTCTCCTTCAGTCAAATTCCTCCAGGAGCCGAACTCCTTCCAGACTTCTCCTTCAGTTGGATTCCTCCAGCAACCAAACTCCTTTTGAAATTCTCCTTCGATCAGATTTCTTCAAGAGCCAATCTTTTTCTAGACTTCTCCATCAATCGAACTCCATCCAAATTTCTCCAACGGATTACTTTCAGATTTCAAGTAGTATTCTTCTCGAATGATCCTCTCTAGCCGTATTTTTTTTAGAAGTCTGAACTCCTCTAGAATTGATATGTGTCAAAGCTCTTCACCAACCAACACCTACTTCCTTCAGACTTTGACTATTAAATCTCAACGAATGGGCACATCATGACAACAGACATCTCTCTCCATAACAAACTCCACGTGGCCCCAAGCAACCCACTACTAGATGGTTACGACTATCATTATCAGTCTACTATAGGCGACCCCACTATCAGATGGTTATGATTGTCATTATCAGTCTGCTACAAATGACTCCACTACCGGATAATTACGACTGTCATTATAAATCTGCTATGGATGATACCTCTCTCCATAATAAATTCTATATGACTCCGAGCAATCCACGATCAGACGGTTATGGCTATCACTATCATCCTATTATAGGTTCCATCTATAAAAAGGGATCCTCCAGATATGTTTTCTCTAAGCTCCCTTCTTCTTTCAAAAACTCTGCTGAATTTTTGCTTGAGCACTCCATTTCTGTTGGCCAGAAGAGCTAACCTGATCGTCGGAGGGTCCTACTAGAGCCACCACCATCGACTCTAGATGAAATTTTCTTTTGTAGGTCATCGACGATGACCTTTTCTTCCCTAACTCCAGTTCGATCCGACATTAACCAAGTTCTGCACCAACAGGATTGGCGCTTGAAGGAGGGGCCTCTATTCCTGATGTTTTCTTATTCTTAAAGGAGTGCTCAGCAACGATCTCTCTTCTTCTTCTCTAAAGTTCTTTTCAAAAAAAATACCTCCCAAGAAAGCTTCGACCCGATGATCAACAGCCTTTATAGCCAAATCCCATCCAGATTTATCCGCTCTCGCTTCAGTTTTGATAACTTAAGCTCCACCTGTAGCCATGGTTGATGCGAAGCAGTTCAACCTACTGGTCCAATAGGTTCGCGATTGCACAGAGGCGGTGCAGGCCATCCATCGATAGGCTCTGATGCCAATTCGACTGGAGCAAGCTTCTTCGAAGCCCTATGATCTGATCGCGGGACGACCGCCTTGGGCTAGCCAATTGGTGACCTCCAAAAAGGAAAAACAGAGGTTGGAGAGCCCTTGCTTGGACCATGACTCAACCCAGGAGAGAGCTTTGCCTCCATCCCATTAGAAAATCCGAGAAATCAACGATCATGAAGATCTTCTGAATTAAAGGCTTCAGAAAATGAGCTGACGAATCGAAGAGCTTCGTTGTACTCCCTCCTCACATAGTAATAATATTTGCAATGACCCTCTTTCTTCTCAGAGGATTATGTAAGAGCCCATTCCACCAAACTTTAAGCTCTTTCAATTTGAAAGCTATAATGGAACCTCTGATCCAGTCGATCACCTGGTGGCCTTCTACACCATGATGCTGCTCCATGGTGCACCAAATGCCATCTTATGCCAAGCTTTTTCGTCTACCTTAAAGAAAGCAGCAAAAAATTAGTACTCGATGTTGAAATCAGATATGATCTTCTTCTTTGATTAGATAAGCCATCAGTTTGTGGCTCACTTCATCAGTAACCGACGTTCGCACCGAGGTTCAGATTTTCTAATAAATATTAAGCAGAAGGAGGAAGAATCTATCCGAGCTTATGTCACTCGATTTAACACTACTGCATTGGATATCTGAAATCTAGACCAATCTATTGCGATGGTCGTACTCAAGGGCGGCCTTCAGAAGAATGATTTACTGTTCTACCTAGAGAAGAAGTATCCTAGGAACTTTACCGATCTGCTAACTTGGGCTGAAAGATATGCCCAAGTAAAAGAAACCTTCAAATTCAAGGGTGAGGAAGCCATAGGAGAGTAGCAGGTGGGCGAGTCTAATAAACTCGTAGCTAATGGAGGGCCAAATGAAGTTCAGCCGCACTCACGGACACCCCTTGAGCGCAAGCGAGCCCAAACTCCTCCTTGAGTTCATCATCAAAGAAGCCCCGATATAAGAACACGAAGAAGTTCTCCTCTTAGAAGATTTCATAACTATGCCCCCCTCAATGCTCCAAAAATGCAAGTACTGATGGAGATCAAGGAGCAACTACCGAGGCCTAAAAGAATGTGCACTCATCCTGACAAGCACAATCCTAGCAAATACTATCTCTACCATTGTGATCATGACAACGATACTGAAGAATGCATTTAGCTCCAAGATGAGATCGAGAAGCTCATTACGAGAGGTCGGTTGGATCGATTCCTCAGACGTCGATCTGAAGCAAGAAAAGATCGATCGAGGGCACTGCCGTAGCTAGAACCATCAAGGAGGAAGGAACAATAAGGAGATCGGCCACCTCTCAGCATCATCAACACTATCTCTAGGGGACTTCGATGAGAAGAGGCCAGCATATCTAGGGGATCAATGAAAAGATGAAAGGCTGAAGAACCCATAACCTTCACTGAGGTAGATGCACGGAGAGTATAGTTTTCACACAATGATGTGGTTGTAATCTCTTTAAATATAGCAGACTATGATGTACGTCGCATCCTAGTTGATAATGAAAGTTTGGCTACATCTTGTTTTATGATGCTTTCTCCAAAATATCAATATCTAATAGTTAGCTTGAACCAATAAACTCCCTCCTAGTAGGCTTTGCTGGTACTGCAATACCAGTTGAAGGTGTAATGACTCTAGCCGTGGCTGTAGGGCAATATCCAAGACAATCCAAAGCGTAGGTAGATTTTCTAGTAGTAAAGGCTCCCTCTGCTTACAATGTAATTCTCGACTAACCTGGTCTAAATACACTTTGAGCGGTGGTGTCCACTTATTATTTGAAGATGAAGTTTCTGACAAGTTACGAGATTGAAGAGGTCAGAGAAGATTAAGCTCTGGCAAGGCACTACTACCCAATTATCCAGCGAAAGAAAGAATTGTTCGACCTATGTCCTATTGATGGGCTAGATGCCTGGGACAACCTCGCAAAAGAAAGGGAAGAACTGATAGAAGATCTTGTGACTGTCCCTCTGAATGATGAAAATGTAGAGCATACGGTGCAAATTGGCTCCAATCTAGAAGACGAAGTTCGGGAGTAGCTCATCACCTTTTTATGAAGGAATGTCGATGTCTTCACTTGGGTTCTAGTGGATATGTCTTGGATTGATGTTGAGGTTATGGAACATCTATTGGTCATTGATCCCAAGCATCGACCAATGAAAGAAAGAGTTCGAGGCCATACACTAGAAAGGCAGAAGGTAATAGCAGAAGAAGTCAACAAGCTTTTCAATGTCAGATTTATCTGAGAAGTCAGCTATTCGACTTGGGTCTCTAACATGGTCCTAGTCAAGAAAGCCAATGGCAAGTGGAGGATGTGCATCAACTTTAAAAAGCATAACAAGGCCTACTCAAAGGATAGTTATCCTTTGCTCAGGATCGACCAACTGATGGATGCGACTTCAGGCTACGAGCTCCTTATCTTCATGGAACCCTTCTCTGGCTACAACCAAATTTGGATGGCACCGAAGGATGAGGAGAAGACTGCTTTTATTACTAACCATGGTCTTTATTGTTATAGGGTCATGCCCTTCAGAAATAAAAATGCAGGCACGACTTATCAGTGCATGGTCAATAAAATCTTCAAGAAGTAGATCCGACGTAATATGGAGGTTTATGTCGATGACATGCTGGTCAAAAGTTGAAAGACTATCAATCATGTCGCCGACCTTGAAGAGGCTTTCAATGCACTCAAAAAATATAAGATGAAGTTGAACCCAACCAAGTGCACCTTTAGGATAGCCTTAGGAAGATTTTTGGGATTCATGATCTTGAGACGAGGGATCAAGGCCAATGCGAAGAAAATTCGAGCTATCCAGGAGATGACCGCTCCGAAGTCCATCAAAGAAGTTCAGTGCCTGATCGAGAAGGTGGCATTTTTGAATCATTTTGTCTTAAGGTCGGTCGAATGCTGTATGCTCTTCTTCCAAATCCTCAGAAAATCAAAAGATTTTCACTGAACTCAGGAATACCAAAAGACGTTCGACAAGCTCAAGAACTACCTCGACTAGCCCCTCCTACTGGCCAAATTCAAATTCGAAGAGGAGCTATTTCTCTACCTCACGATCTCCCTTGCGGCGCTAGCGGTAGTTCTGATCAAAGAAGAGGTGAAAGTACAACGACCAGTCTACTACATAAGTTGGATCTTAAGGGATGCTGAGATAAGGTATACAAAGTTGAAAAAATTAACTTACGCTATTCTGATTGCAGCAAGAAGACTTCGACCTTACTTCTAGGGACATGCTATAATGCTTCTCACTGACCAGCTGATTAGAGCAATCCTTCATCAAATGGATGCTTCCAAAAGAATTACAAAATGGGCTATTGAATTAACAAAATTCGATATCAACTATCGACCTCGACCAGTAATCAAGGCTCAAGTACTGGTCGACTACATAGTTGAATGTACCATTCTAGATGAAGCCGAGCTTAAGCAGAATGAGACTGGCATCTCATGGTTGCAATCGAGCCTCATCAAAGAAAGTGCCAACCTTTTCAAAGGTTTTTAAGTCCTGTACGTGGATGGTTCATCCAACTTTGATAGAGCAGGTGCGGGGTTACTCTCAGTCAATCTCGAGGGAGTCATCGTCGAGTATGCACTATGCTTTGAATTTTTTATAATTAATAATGGAGCCGAATATGAAGCGCTGATTATCGAATTAAAAATAGCAAAAGAGTTAAAAGTAGATCGACTTCAAGTCTATAGTGATTCCTAATTAGTGGTCGACCAAGTTAGTGGCAACTATAAAGCACGGAAAGAAAGTATGATGAAATACCTTAAGAAAATAAAGAATTTGACTCTGATCTTCGATAGTTTTGGTATTTGATAAATTCTAAGGGTAAAAAATACTATAGCCGACCTCCTCTCCAAATTGGCCACTTTAGCCCCAGTCAAACTATCTAAAGACGTATTTTTTGAAACTCTAAAATGCCCAAGCTTAGAGAAATCGTAGCTCATTATGCAGACGGATCTCGAGTTGAGCTAGATTGACCCATTAGTTGCCTATCTCAAAGTGGGAGTTCTTCCTCATGATCCGAAAGAAGCTTGAAAACTCAAAAATTAAACCTTCCGATATGAGGGCAAGTTGTATAAAAGATCATATTCACTACCACTGTTAAGATGTCTTCGATCTTCAAAGGCCGACTTTGCATTATGAAAAGTGCACGAGAGAATTTATGGAAGTCATGTAGGAGCCAGATCTCTATCATAAAAATTACTTCGACAAGGGTACTATTAGTTGACCTTGTACCACGATTCTATGGAGTATGTCAAGAAATGTGATCGCTGTCTGAGAAATGCAAACATAGAAAGATAGCTGACCTCCAAGCTTACTCCACTAAGCGCATCTTGGCTATTTATGCAGTGTGGAAGGGATATACTTGGCCCTTTCCTAGTGGCATCTAGACAACGAAAGTTCCTTCTGGTTGCGATCGACTACTTCACCAAATAGGTCGAAGGTGAAATACTAGCAAAAATTATTGAGGTCAAGGTACAGAACTTCATCTGAAAGTCAATCGTCTGCTAGTTTGGTCTACCCCAGACTCTCATAATAGATAACGAGTGACAGATCGCTGGGATGAGGTTCGCTGAATTTTATGAAGATCTAAACATATTCCATCACTTCATGTCGGTAGCTCACCCACAGGCAAATGGGGAAGCTGAAGTGACAAACCAGATCCTATTGCAAGACATCAAGATAAGGCTCAATAGAGTAAGGGGGGCCTGAATGGACGAACTCTACCACATCCTCTGGGCGTACCGAACTACTCAAAGGCTATCAACTAAGGAAAAATGATTCTCCTTGGTCTTTGGAATGAAGGCAGTCATCCTAATCAAGCTTAAACTTCCATCAGCATGGGTCATGGCCTTCAATGAGCAGCGTAACTTGTAGGACCTCAAAGTCAACCTCGATCTGCTAGAAGAAAAAAGTGAAGAAGCCCAAGTTTGAATGGCGACCTACAGGCGAAGGGTGGTCCAATATTATAACTCTAGAGTCGAAGGTAAAATATTTAGAGTGGGGGACTTAGTACTTTGGCGAGCCACTATCTCTCAGCCTCAGAGCTAGGAGAAGCTTTTCCCTAATTAGGAAGGACCTTACAAGGTCATGAAAGTCATCCGACCTAGGACATACTACTTGAAGGAACTCGAGGGAGCAGACCTACCTCGACCATGGAATTTAAAAAATCTATGAATGTATTATCAATAATTTGATTACAATGAAATCTCCCTACTCCAATACCATAATCTTTGTTATGTACCGATGATAAAGAAGGACTACCCCACGAACTTAATTTCATGACAAATACAATCCATTAGGTATAGGAGGAGAACCTTGTCCTAACGTGAGCAAAGTTGAAGAACTCATTTATTTTAGACAAGATGAGGGGAGAGGCCCTGACAATAGCCCTAATGTAATCTTACAGTCCATTAAGAATAGGAGGAGAATCTCATCCTAATGAGAGCAAAGTCGAAGGCCTCATTCATTTTAGACGAGATGAGGAGAGAATCCTATTGGTGTAGAATCTGGTTGATGTCGGATCAAGCTCGAGTTGGGAAAGAAGAGGTTGTTGCTGGTGACCTGCAAAAGAAAGTCCCATTCAGAGTCGGTGGTGGTAGCTCATGCAGGACTGTCCGACGATCAAGTCAGCTCTTCTGGCCAACAAAAATGGAGTGCTCAAGCAAGAATTCAATAGAGTTTTTGGAAGAAGAAGAGAGCTTAGAGAAAATATTTCTGGAGGATCCCTTTTTATAGATGAAGCCTGTAATAGAATGATAGTGACAGGCATAACTATTCGATCGTGGGTCGCTCGAGATCACATGAAATTTATTATGGATAGAGGTATCATTCGTAGTAGACTGATAATGATAGTCGTAATCGTCCAGTAGTAGGGTCATTTGTAGCAAACTGATAATGACAGTCATAACCGTCCGATAGTGGGGTTACTTGTAGTAGATTGATAATGTCAATCATAACCATCCGGTGGTGGGCCGCTTGGAGCCACATGGAGTTTGTTATGGAGAGAAGTGTCCACTGTCGTGATGTGCCCGTTCATTGAGATTTAATAGTCGAAGTCTAGAGGAAGCAAGAGTTGGTTGGTGAAGAGCTTTGACATATATTAATTCCAGAGGAGTTTGGTCTTCTAAAGAAAATACGGCTAGAGGGGATCATTCGGAAGGAATGCTACTTGAAATTTGGAAGTAATCCACTGAAGGAATCTAGATGGACTTCAACTGATGGAGAAGTTCAGAAGGAGTTTGGCTCCTAGAGGAATCCAACTGAAGAAGAAGTTCAGAAGAAGTTTGGCTGCTGGAGGAATTCGACTGAAGAAGAAGTTCGAAAGGAGTTCAGCTCCTGGAGAAATTTGATTGAAGAAGAAATCTGGATGGAGTTCAGCTCCTAGAAGAATCTAACAAAAGAAGAAGTCCGAAAGGAGTTCGGCTCCTAGAGGAATTTGACTAAAGGAGAAGTCTAGAAGGAGTTCAGCTCCTGAAGGAATTTGACTGAAGAAGAAGTCCGAAAGGAGTTCGGCTACTAGAGGAATCCGACTAAAGGATAAGTTCGGAAGGAATTCAACTACTGGAGGAATCTAACTGAAAGAGAGGTCCGAAAGAAGTTTGGCTCCTGGAGTACTCCGACTGAAGGAGAAGTTTGGAAGAAGTTTGGCTGCTGAAGGAATCCAACTAAAGAAGAAGTCCAAAAGAAGTTCGGGTCTTGAAGGAATTTGACTGAAGAAAAAATTCGGATGGAGTTTGGCTTTTGGAAGAATCTGACTGAAGGAGAAGTCCGAAAGGAGTTCAGCTCCTAGAGAAATTCAACTGAAGGAGAAGTCCAGAAGGAGTTCGGCTCCCGAAGGGATTTGACTGAAGAAGAAGTTCGGAAGGAGCTTGGCTGTTGGAGGAATTTGACTGAAGGAGAAATTCAAATGGAATTCGACTCTTGAAAGAATCCGACTAAAGAAGAGGTTTGAAAAAAGTTTGACTCCTAGAGAAATCTGACTGAAGGAGAGGTTCCAAAGGAGTTCGGACTGAATGAGAATTCTCGATTGAAGCTCTTCTATGATTACTAGTTACATTAGGCTAAGCATCAGACTGGACTTCGACGGGAGCAGGCTTTATCCCCAATAATAGTCCTCCTACTCCTATATTCGAAATTGAATTCAAAATTTGAAGGAAGGGAGGAAAAAAGGCCACGGTTGAAGTCCCTTAGCTCGACCTCAGCTTTTTGGAGGAGGAGGAAGATGACGTGAATGTGGGACCGTCTAATGCTGTAGTCAACCTTTCCTTTGATAAGCTCGCTTCTGGCCCATCTGAACCTACCGTAGAGGTGCTCGAAGCAGTTCGAAAACTTGAGGCTCATTTTTCTTTCTATCGTCTTCTTATAAAAATGCTTATTGTGGATGCCAAGCTCATTATGGATGCCGGGCTTATTGCGGACGTCGAACTAGGACCTCTTCTGCAAATTAGGATAAGATTCTATCTTTCGCATTTGACATAGTCAGATTGTCGTGGGAAAACACATGTAATGATTCTCTACCGAGATTTTTCCTTCTCCACGTCTTTGGTCTACAAGGTTCCAACTTTTCCTCATGTTGGGATGAGGCTTTCCTTTTATTCTTATCATTGCTTACGGGGGTGCATTAGGGGTGTCGGTAGGGTCTCTCCCTCCATCCTATCTTATATCATTAAGGTCATTGGCTTTGCTCACATTAGGATTAGGTTCTCCTCCTATTCCTAACATGACTTATGGGGGTGAATTTGGGCCGTTGATAGGGCCTCTCCCCTCATCTCATCTAAAATGAATGAGGCCTTCGACTGTGCTCACGTTAGGATGAGGTTCTCCTCCTATTCCGAATGGGCTGTAAGGGCATCTTAGAGCCGTTGTTGGGGCCTCTCCCCTCATCCCGTCTAAAATGAATGAGGCCTTCGACTTTGCTCTCATTAGGATGAGGTTCTCTTCCTGTTCCTAACGGACTATAGGGGTACCTTAGGGCCATTATCAGGGCCTTTCCCCTTATCTCATCTAAAATGAACGAGGCCTTTGACTTTATTCTCGTTAGGACGAGGTTCTCCTCCTATTCCTAATGGGCTTTAGGAGCACCATAGGGCCATTATCAGGGCCGCTCTCCTCATTTCGTCTAAAATGAACAAGGCCTTCGATATTGCACTCGTTAGGATGAGGTTCTCCTCCTGTTCCTAACGGGCTGTAGGGGCATCTTAAGGCTATTGTCAGGGCCTCTCTCCTAATCTCATCTAAAAATGAATGAGGGCTTTCGACTTTGCTCTCATTAGGATAAGGTTCTCCTTCTATTTCTAACAGGCTATAGGGGCACATTAGGACTGTTGTCAGGGCCTCTCCCCTCATCTCGTCTAAAATGAATGAAGCCTTCGACTTTACTCTCATTAGGATGAGGTTCCCCCTCCTATTCTAAACGGACTATAGGGACACCTTAGGGCCATTGTCAGGGCTTTTCCCCTCATCTCATCTAAAATGAATGAGGCCTTCGACTTTGCTCTCGTTAGAACGAGGTTCTCCTCCTATTCCTAATAGGCTGTAGAGGCACATTAGGACCATTGTCCGGGCCTCTCCCCTCATCTCATCTAAAATGAATGAGGTCTTCAACTTTACTCACATTAGGATGAGGTTCTCCTCCTGTCCTAATGGGTTGTATTTATCATGAATTTAAGTTCGTGGGGTAGTCCTCCTTTATCACTGGTACACAACAAAGATTAGGGTGTTGCAGTAGGAGGATTTCATTATAATCAAATTATCGGTAATACATTCACAGATTTTTCGAATTCCATGGTCGAGATAGGTCTGCTCCCCCGAGTTCCTTCAAGTAGTACGTCCCGTATCGGATGACTTCCGTGACCTCATAGGATCCTTCCCAATTTGGGGCAAGCTTTTCCTAGCTCTGAAGCTGAGAGATAGCGGCTCATCAAAGTACTAAGTCTTCTACTTTGAACATTTTACCTCTGACTCTAGAGTTATAATATTGGGCCACCCTTCGCCTATAGGCCGCCATCCAATCTTGGGCTTCTTCCCTTTTTTCTTCTAGTAGATTGAGGTTGACTTTGAGGTATTGTGAGTTACGTTGCTCATTGAAGGCCACGACCCATGCTGATGGGAGTTTAAGCTCGATTGGGATGACTACCTCCATTCCAATAGCCAAGGTGAATGGTGTTTCCTTAGGGTAGCCTTTAAGTAGTCTGGTACGTCCAGAGGATGTGGTAGAGTTCATCCACCTAGGCCCCCCTTGCTCTGTCAAGCCTTGTCTTGATGCCTTGCAACAAGATCCGATTGGTCATTTCAGCTTCTCCATTTGCCTTTGGGTGAGCTACTGATGTGAATTGATGGGAGATGTTTAAATCTTCGCAAAACTTAGCGAATCTCATCTTAGCAAACTATCGTCCATTATCTGTTATGAGAGTTTGGGGCAGACCAAACCGACAAACGATTGACTTTCAGACAAAGTTCTATATCTTGGCCCCAGTAATTTTTGCTAGTGGTTCGGCTTCGATCCATTTGGTAAAATAGTCGATTGCAACTAGGAGGAACTTTCGTTGTCTGGATGCCACTGGGAAAGGGCCAAGTATATCCATTCCCCACTGCACAAATGGCCAAGGTGCACTTAGTGGAGTATGCTTGAAGGTCGGCTATCTTTGTATGTTTGAATTTTTCTGACAGCGATCACATTTCTTGATATACTTCATCAAATCGTGGTACAAGGTCGGCCAATAGTATCCTTACTGAAGTAGTTTTTGTGATAGGGATCTTGCTCATAAATGACTTCCACAAATTTTCTCGTACACTTCCCATAATGCCAAGTCGGCCTCAGAAGGTCGGAGACATCTCAACAGTGGTAGCGAATACGACCTTTTATAGACGAGATGAGGAGAGAGGCCCTAACAACGATGCTAATGTGCCCTTACAGCCTATTAGGAATAGGAGGAGAACTTCGTCCTAACGAAAGCAAAATCGAAGGCCTCATTCATTTTAGACGAGATGAGGGAGAGCCCCTGACAGTGGCCCTAAGGTGCCAATATAGCCCATTAGGAACAGGAGGAGAACCTCATCCTAACGAGAGCATAGTCGAAGGCCTCACTCATTTTAGACAAGATGAGGGGAGATGCCCTTACAACGGCCCCTAATGTGCCCTTATAGCCCATTAGGAATAGGAGGAGAACCTCATCCTAACGAGAGCAAAGTCGCGAAGGCCTTGTTCATTTTAGATGAGATGAAAGGAGAGGCCCTAACAACGATCCTAAGGTGCCCCTACAGCCCATTGGGAATAGGAGAAGAATCTCATCCTAATGAGAGCAAAGTCAAAGACCTTGTTCATTTTAGACGAGATGAGGGGAGAGGCCCTGACAATGGCTCTAAGATGCTCCTACAGCCTGTTAGAAATAGAAGAAGAACCTCGTCCTAATGAGAGCAACATCAAAAGCCTCGTTCAATTTAGATAGGATAAGGGGAGAGGCCCCGATAATGGCCCTAAGGTGCCCCTACAGCCCGTTCGGAATAGGAGGAGAATCTCAGCCTAATGTGAGCACAGTCGAAGGCCTCGTTCATTTTGGATGAGGTGAGGGGAGAGGCCCTATCAACAGCCCAAATTGGCCCCCAAAGCTATGTTAGAAATAGGAGGAGAACCTCATCCTAACGTGAGCAAAGCCAATGACCTCGTTGATATAAGACGAGATGGAGGGAGAGACCCTACCAACGCTCCTAATGCACCCCCATAAGCCATGATAAGAATAGAAGAAAAGCCTCATCCCAACATGAGCAAATGTCAGAACCTTATAGACTAAAGATGTGGAGAAGGAAGAAGCTCGGTGGAGAATCATTACACATGTTTTTCCATAACAACCGACTACATCAAATGCAAAAGATAAAATTTTATCCTGATTTGCAGAAGAGGTCCTAGTTCGACATCCACAATAAGCCCGACATCCACAACGAGCTCAGCATCCACAACAAGCATTTCATAAGAAGACGACAGAGAGAAATACAAGCCTCAGGTTCTCGAACTAGTTCGAGCACCTCTATGGCAGGTTCAGACATGCCAGAAGCGAGCTCGTCGAAGGAAAGGTTGACTACAGCATTACATGGTCCTGCATCCACATCATCTTCCTCCTCCAAAAAGCTAAGGTCGAGCTTGGGGACTTTGGCCATCATCTTTTTTTCCTCCCTTCCTTCAAATTTTGAATTCAATTTCGAACTCGAGAGTAGGGGACTATTGTTGGGGACAAACCCCGCTCCCATCGAAATCCAGTTTGATGCTTAGTCTAATGTAATTGGTAATCATAAAGGAGCTTCGATCGAAAATTCTCCTTCAGTCCGGACTCCTTCAGTAGCCGAACTCTTTCCGAACCTCTCCTTCAGTCAGATTCCTCCAAGAGTCGAACAACTTCTAGACTTCTCCTTCAATCAGATTCCTCTAGGAGCCGAACTCCATTCGGACCTTTCCTTCAGTCTGATTCCTCCAGGAGCCGAACTCCTTCCGGACTTCTCCTTCAATCAGATTCCTCCAGCAGTCGAACTCCTTCTGGACTTCTCCTTCAGTCGAATTTCTTTAGGAGCCGAACTCCTTCTGGACCTCTTCTTCAGTTGGATTCCTCCAGTAGTCAAACTCATTTCAGACTTCTCATTCGGTCGGATTTCTATAGGAGCCAAACTTCTTTCGGACATATCCTTCAGTCAAATTCCTCCAAGAGCCGAACTTCTTCTGGATTTCTTCTTTAGTTAGATTCCTTCAGGAGCTGAACTCCTTCTGGACATTTTCTTCAGTCGGATTCTTTTAGGAGCCGAACTCCATCTAGATTTCTCTTTTCAATCAAATTCCTCCAGGAGCTAAACTCCATTTAGACTTCTCCATCAGTCAAATTCCTCCAACAGCTGAACTTCTTTCGAACTTCTCTTTCAGTCGAATTCCTCCCCTCATTTTGGAGTTCTCCATCAGTCGAACTGCATCTAGATTCCTTCAGCGGATTACTTTCAGATTTCAAGTAGTATTCCTGTCAGATGATCCCCTCTAGCCGTATTCCCTTTAGGAGTTCGAACTCCTCTGAAATTGATATATGTCAAAGCTCTTCACCAACCAATGCCTGCTTCCTTCAGACATTGACTATTAAATCTCAACAAATGGGTACATCACGATAATAGACACCTCTCTCCATAACAAACTTCATGTGGCCCCAAGCGGCTCACTACTGAATGGTTATGACTATCATTATCAGTCTGCTATAGGTGGCCCTACTACCGGATGGTTACGACTATCATTATCAGTCTACTACAAATGATCCCACTATCAGATATTTACGAATATCATTATCAGTCTACTATGGATGACACCTCTCTCCATAATAAATTTTATGTGACCCCAAGCAGCCCATGATCTAACGGTTACGGCTTTCACTATCATTCTATTACAGGCTCCATCTATAAAAAGGGACCCTCCAGATACATTTTCTCTAAGCTCTCTTCTCCTTCTAAAAACGCTATTGAATTCTTGTCTGAGCACTTTATTTCTGTTGGCCAGAAGAGCTAACTTAATCATCGGAGGGTCTTGCCAGAGCCACCACCACCGACTCTGGATGCAACTTTTTTTTGCAGGTCACTAGCGGCGACCTCTTCTTCCCCAACTCTAGCTCGATATGGTATTAACCAGATTCTGCACCAACAATAGTAAAGATCCTATCAAATCTTAATATAGCTTAGGATCTACTACTTTTTCTTTTGGATCTTGATCAAGCTTGCAACTTGTGCTCATGGGGGTGCCACTTTCTTTGACATTCTCTATCCCAAATTTCTTTAACATTTTCTTGATGTATTTACTTTGGTTGATGAAGATCCTCTCATTTGATTGCTTGATTTGGAGTCTGAAGAAAAAGTTAGGCTCTACCATCTTGCTCATCTTGAAGAAAAAGTTAGGCTCTACCATCTTACACAAAACTTCATTAGTAGCACCAAATACTAAATTATCATTATATAATTGGACAATCAATAGATCACTTGATTTTATTTTAATAAATAGTATTTTATCAATGTTACCTCTTTTAAAATCATTGTTTAATAAAAACTTACACAATCTATCATACTAAGCCCTAGGTGCTTGTTTTAATCCATATAGTGCTTTCTTAAGTTTCTATATATGATTAAATAATTCTTGACTTTCAAAGCTTGGAGGTTTTTCTACGTAAACTTCTTCTTCAATTAAACCATCTATGAATGTACTCTTTACATCCATTTAAAAAAGTTTGAAGTTCATGAAATATGCAAATGCTAAGAGTAATCTAATAGCTTCAAGTCTAGCTATGAGTGCAAAGAATTCATCAAAATTAATATCCTATTCTTGATTGTACCCTTATGCAACCAATCTAGCCTTGTTTCTAATTACATTACCTTTCTCATCTAGTTTATTTCTAAAGATCCATTTTGTATCAATTATAAGAAAATTTCTAGGTCATTCAATTAATTTCCAAACTTTATTTCTTTCAAGTTGGTTTAACTCTTCTTGCATTGCTAATATCCAATTTGGATCTTTTTCAGCTTTAATTATATTTTTAGGTTCTAAATTGGATACAAATGCAATATGATTCATAGTTTCTCTAAAGGACGATTTAGTTTTAACTCCTTGAGATGGATCACCTATTATTAATATCCAAGGATGATTATGATCATACCTCCATTCCTTTGGTAAGTTGGATGTACCTTGATCATCTTGGAAATGTAGCATTATTTCTTCAACCTCTTGCTCTTTATCTTCTTTTTCTTAAGAGGGAATATCTTTAAGTGATATATTTTTCATTTTATTTTTTAAAATTTCTGCATTCACATCAAGCTCTTCTTCTCTTATTCTAAGAGAGTTAGTTTCATCAAAAATTATATGTACGGATTCTTCCAAAATCAATGTTCTTTTATTAAATACTCTATATGCTCTACTATGTGATGAATATCCTAGGAAAATCACTTCATCTAATTTTGTATCAAACTTTCTAAGCTTATCTTTACCATTTATAAGAATAAAACATCTACATCCAAAGATTTTAAAATAAAAAATGTTTGGTTTCTTTTCTTTATAGAGTTCATATGGAGTTTTCTTTAAGATTGGTCTAATTAGAGCTCTGTTCAGCACATAGCATGCGGTGTTAATAGCTTCCGCCTAAAAATATTTTAGAAGGTTGCTTTCATAAAGCATGGTTTGTGCCATTTCAATCAATGTTCTATTCTTTCTTTCTACCATCCTATTTTGTTGAGATGTCTTAGGTGCTGAAAAGTTATGATTGATTTCATTTTTAGAACAAAAATTTTAAAATTTTTATTTTTAAATTTCATGCCATGATCACTTCTTATATATAAAATTTTGCATTCTTTTTTTTATAATTTTATTAAATAAATCAATAAATATATCAAAAGTAATATCTTTATGTGATAAAAATAAAACCCATATATATCATGAAAAATCATCTGTTACTACAAAGTCATATCTTTTTTCTCCAAGACTAGTAGTCGAAATAGGTCCAAACAAATCCATATGGAGTAATTCTAGATGCCTAGTAGTTGAAACAATATTTTTGGATTTAAAGAAAGATTTTGTTTGTTTACCAAGTTGGCATGCTTTGCAAATTTTATCCTTCTCAAAATTTATTTTAGGTAATCCCTTTACTAAATCATGTTTAATTAGCCTTGCTAAAGAGTACATACTTGCATGACCTAATCTATTATGCCAAATCCAACTTGATTCATTTAGTTAAGCATTCATAGCAACAAGATAATCAATATCCTCATTTTTAAGTTCATCAAGATCAACAATATAAACATTTCCATATATTTTTTCTATAAATATAATACTTTCATCTATAGAGCTAGTTATAATACAATGAGATGATTTGAATGAAACATTAAAGCCCTTATCACGAAATTGGCTTTTGTTAAGTAAGTTATGCATTAGTCCTTCAGCATACAAAATATTTTCTTTGCTAGTAGAGGGTGTTATCAATATATTATTGAGACCAATGATTTTTTCTTTACCATTGTCTCCAAATGTTACAACACCTTCATCTTTAGCTTTAAGAGAGATAAATTATGATTTATCTCCCATCATATACCTCGAACATCCGCTATCAAGGTACCACCTTCTTTTAGCTCTTATGGATGTCAAGCACACCTACACAAGTAATCAAGCAAATGTAGGTACCCAAGCTAACTTGGGTCCTTTGGGGTTAGCACAAATGGTTCCTTTTGGAACCCAAACTTGCTTTACTTTTGTTTTGCTTGAATTAAAGATTTTGCATTCAATAAATTTATATCCAATTTTATTGCATTTGTAACATGTAATTCTTCTACCATAATTTTGAGATTTTGCATATACATTCTTCAATAACTTTTGCTTTCTTGATGTATCAAACCCTATATCGATTTTATCAAGAACCATCTTTTGATTTTTAATTATTGTTTGCAGATTTTTAGAGCTTAGCATATATCTATCTACTATGGATCTTAATCTTACTACTTCATCTTGTAAAGATATAATCTTTTCATTTGATTCATCTAGATCAGTTTGTAAATTCTTCACATTTTCTTCTATTTAAAATTTATCTTTACTTAAAGATTGATTCTCTTTCTTTAGTTTCTTATTCTTAGATAATAGCTTTTTAAAGTCATTAACCAAGTCATTGAACGCATCATATAATCTTCAAAAGTAAAATTTGAAATTAAATTTACTTTACTATTTCACTATTGAAAGAAGGTTGCTTCTCCAATACTTTCCTGAGAAGAAGACATTCTTACTTTCTTCTCTTATTTTTGACTTTCTTTAACTTAGATATCATCCAAGTGCGAGCTTTTGTTAGATATATGTGCCCTAGAAGCCAGAATTGGCTGACACTTGTAATACACTTCTAGGGGCAAAATTGTAATTTTGACTATAATTAATAAAATGGGTTATTTTCTATCACACATGTGTATTTAGTGTCTGTGATACATCCTTTGAGTTAATGGTAATGATAATTCATATTTTCAAGAGTTGAAAATTTAAGACATGAATAATCATTATTAACTCATAAATAGCTCCCGACCATAGGATCATCACGAGGATGGTGATTGATCCGGAAGGTTGGTGTACGATCGCTTCTCTTTAGTAGATGAGTCTTGAGTCTACGGTGTGGAGACACCGGAGCGAGAGTACAGGTACTCGTTAGAGAACGAGGGCACTGAGCGTGACCACCTCGAGTAGTCATTAGGGAGTCTACCTTCTCGTCAATGACTGACTCGATGCTGCAGTAGTGTGTCTGGTTCTTTGACCTGAGATGCATCGGCAGTTCACCTTGAGGGTGTTATAGTTTGACTACACCATTACTCGGTCTCCTAGCCATATGGAACCCTGAGGTGTATGTTGGCTGTGACATGTTCATTGTAGGAACTGGATTGCATCAAGATGGGATCTATCTACCTCGGTGGTAGAGGAGTAGCCCTATGATGATCATGAGAATCAAGTCCTGAAGCCCATGGCCATGGCAGAGTGAAATAATAGAAAGAGTTTCTATTTAGATTTTCACATTGGACTCGAATCGAATGATTACATCATATGACAGAGACTAGGGTTTGACGAGTTCACCTTAACCCTAATCTGATCGGGGCTCAAGATAGAAGAACTGAATCACACAGGTAGCTGCACCAAGAGGTTCGCATTCAGCTCTGATGGGTTGCCACCATATACTGCTAGGTGTCACTGGTGGATTTTGGGAGCAATTAGAATGATTTAGATGATCGATCATTCTAGCTGTTCGAATCAGAAGAGTTCTGATCCATCGAAAGGAGTTTCGATGATGTCGATGATAGAGATCATGACATATCCCATTACCATACAGAACTGAACCTAACTGGGTCACACAAACAAGGGTTTGAATCTGGTGATCATCAATTGAACTAATCTAGTTCAATTGATCTGAATGAGATTCAATTAGGTTCAAGGAAATCGTGCTAGCACTCGATTGAACCTAACGTTCTTCTTTTGCTATCATAAATAAGTCGTCCTGTCTGAGCCAAAGGAGTTTGTGCTCAAACAGAAGTCCTTCTTATGGTCTGACTGGAGGTTGTCCAAGTCAGAATAGGTTGTCTTATTTGTAAGACATTACCTGCCATTTTTGGTCACCTGCCATTTCTTGTTCTTTGACTTTGGTCAAAAGTCTACCTTTGACTGGTCAAACGTTGACCATTCACCCTTTGACTTTTGACCACATGTCATGCACCTATTGGAGAGCTGGTGGGGGCTTGTCCCCCTGCCAGAACCTGGCAAGGAGAAGGGCGCACGCCAAGGGTGGCGTGAGCCCAAGTAGGAGGCGCCTAGGAGTCCTTGTTGGACAAGGACTCCATCTCCCTTTAGGATTCCAATGAGAGTTCTTCTAAGAATCCAGTTTGACTGGTCCAAGGCACTCTCCAAGTAGGAATCCAGGGGACTCTAATCCCACCAATCAGATTTAGATCTGATTTCACAAAGGGTTGTGATTGGTTGGGAGGAAGATGACTTGGATCACGCTTAGTCTATATAAGAGACCCAGCGCCCAAGTGAAAAAATAATCAAGAAGCAATCTTCCCACGCCCCAAGGCTGCCTCTCTCCCCTTTCTCCACGCCATACTCTCTTCTCCCCTTGCTCTCCACGTCCAAAAGTGTTTTGGATTTGGATTGGTGCGATTTAGATCAAGAAAAGGAGATCAAAAGCAAGAAGGCTGCGCTGCTGCGAAGAACGACTGCAGATCTTCAAAAGGAGTTTTGAAGATCCTCCAGATCAGATCCAGATCTGATTTTTGGAGGCGTGATAGAGAAGAAGAGGATCTCCAGATCCAGCCCGAGTGGATACCGGTAGAGGCCAGGCGCTTGCGTGGCTTGATCCAGAACCTTCCGCTGCAAACAGGATCATCAACAGGGTAATAGGATTACCCTATTCAGGTAAATTGAATGTGATTTAATTTATCCTTTTCATTTAATTTTTATTAAATAAATAAGAATCAGATCTGAAGCATCCCTGATCTGATACAGATCTAAGAGAAAAAATTTTTGAAATATATCTCTTGATCTGATCAGATCTGAACGAACCTGGTCAGGGAAATCAGGATTTCCCTTCAAGTGGTATCAGAGCCATGGTTCTAAAAATAGTTTAGATCTGATTTTTAATTTTATTTTAATTAAAAATAACGTGATTTCAGATGTCACATGAGATGTGATCAGATCTGAAATCAGAAAAATTAAAATTAAATGATTTGGATCTAAGAACATGAAGATATGCATGACTAGTTCTAGAATAGAATAGTTCTATAGAATAGTTTTGCATGTCTTTGATTTAATATGATTAAATCATATTTTAGATCTTCTTATTTACTGTTTTCTGATATTATAAGTGTTATAATAACATCTGATAAACAGCAAATAAAAATTATTTAATTTTAAATATCATATGAGATATGATAGATGCATGACTAGACTAGTTGTAGAATAGTTCTACATAATTGTCTAGATTAGAATTTATTTTGATTAGATCAATTTAAATCTAATTTTTCAGATTATTATGTGATAATTTAGATCTGAAAACATGCATGATTATGATACATGAGATGTATGCAAAATATGCCATGGTTAGATCTAAATTTGTATATGAGATATATGATATAGATCTATAACTGTTTTGTAGTATTGAATGTTTATTGAATGTTCCTGATTAAGGCGTTCCCCTTGGCCGTCCGGTCATAAGAACGAAGAAGGGTTTAAAGGCCCTCTCTTCCCATTCGATGGGGTGTTCTTATGATGTGTAGGGGTGCTGCGCGTTCGTCCTTAATCAGAAACCCAAAAACTTACTTTCTGCAAAACCCTAGATCCTGAAACCCTAGGATTTATTGTGCATATTTTGTTTATGAACCCTACTTAATTAAGAATTAAGTTTATGGAATATTAATTAGGTCTAAAATTGAGAATTTCAGATCTAAGACATATTCATAATACTGGGTTCGGGCTTGGGTAGCTCAATTAGGTCTAAGCGGTTGATCAAACCGAATCAAGAGTTGGTTAGATGGGATCAACAATGCTTAAATTGACCAGCCTAATAGGATTAAGTCTG